>JAGDQP010032255.1:0-21426 GCA_022664845.1 Lepisma saccharinum
GTCCTCGCGATTTCATTATTCCTACAATATCGGGTGAGTAGTAAAGTCTGTGAAGTTCTTCATTATACAGTCTTCTCCATTCCCCAGTCATCTCGTACCGTTTCGGACCGTATATCTTTCTCAACACCTTATTTTCCAACACACGTAATTTATGTTCATCTGCTAGGGTCGTATTTCAACTTTCGTAACCGTAAAGTATTACCGGCAGAATATCGTATTAAAATGGGCTATCGCAAATAATTTGGCTTTTATTACTTTTTTTTTTTTTTACTATTCCAAAGTTAATACTTGTTGTTTCGTATCTTGTAACCCTGTCCTGTTCTGTTTATTAAACTTTTGAAATGCTCTCCCTTTTTCTAGTGATCATGCTAAAATTCATTCTTTTGTGGTATTTGAATTTTACTGTGAGCCGCCGTAGATGGTAGCGCGTCTGACTACGAAACGTGATGCCGGGTTCAAATCCTGATATGGTGCTGGATACTTTTCTTCAGCATTCCCATACCTTGGGGTCTGAGATGCAATCAGCCCCTTATCAAATTGAGTACGAAAGTGTTTCCTGCTACTTCTGGACAGCTTGGAAAGTAAAGACGGTCGAATGTCAGACTGACCATGCCACCTCAGTTCGTACAGTAAGTCGAGTGTATCTAGAGCACTACCTCTATATTCACCATGCACCTTTCACGGTGCGTGCACGTCACAGAAAGGATGCCTTTTCTTTTACCTTTTATTTCTGGATCCAATTCATTCAATTAAAGCGTTTCCTATTAGTATACACTGGACTGATGAAAGAAACACGTTGACATGTTGCTGTAAGGAAATAAGGCAATTACTAAAAGTATGATCAAATTAACGGAAGCAGTAAGTTATGCATTATGGTAGGATTTGACATATCTCTATCTCTTTCTTAAAAGATATTTTGTATTTGTATTGGTCACCAACACATTCTTTCTTGTCATTGATTGTAAACTAACCACTGTGATGTACCGCAAGAAACCTTATTATGTTAACTGTTTGGAAGAGACTCATAGGTACAGATAATTGGATTTCTATTCTTAAAACTTCATAATTTATTTATAATCGAAATATTAAACAAACCCGTCATCTATTGTTCGATTCATTACAACCTATTACGGGCTGGGAAGTGACAATAAAAATGAAAAGTTTTAGTTAAATTACACTTTACAAGAAATTCATAAACAAAAAGGAAGGCAATGGTTGCGTTCGACAATGGTTTCTTTCTCGATCTCAAGCAAGAGGTATTCTCAGATCTCCTGTTTTGTTAGCTAACTTGACGACCTCTGGAAATATTAACCTACATACACTGATATTTTTCAACAAAGTATATTTTTAAACTATAATATAATTACATACCTACGTTGTATTCCAAAATTCGAATTACTTTTATTCGGTACATGCTTCATTCATCAGTATGTGTGTCTAAGGCAAAATGTTATTAAATACAAATTTTGTGAAGGTTTAATTTGTTCTTTCAATTTCAAGAAGTTGTGCAATTATGATTTCTTACTGAAATTCTCTTGAAGATTAGATATTATTCATTATAATTATCTCATTTCTTAAACTAATTGATAAAGCCGTAATACTTCAATTTCGTTTCTAGAGCTTATGCTTTTAAATACTTTCTACATTTAGCAATGAATTACCAAACAATATGACACACTTCCTCACATATATACACACACGAATTATTTCAAATGTGTAATTCGTATGTCAATACATAGAGCCAGACTCTGTTCGCTGGTTGTTAATATTACTGTAGACCAGTAATGCTCAAACGCAGTACTGCAGCACACTGGCTTTCCGCTTGGACTCACCAGAGATGCTGGAAATAAGAAGTGATTGGGTGATACCCTACTTATCTGAGACCAACACACGGTAGAAAATTTAGACTTGTCACTTTGTAAGAAGGGAATTCTGGTTTCATATTTAGTGTGAACACATTGAACATAGTAATTCGGAATCCATTTTAAATTGTAGGACCAGTTTTTACGATATCATCTTCAATCGTTAGAAGTTATTCCATCAGTTCATCTTTACCTTGAGTTCGTTTTTCCCATGAACCTACGTAACAAAGTTGTGCCTTCGGGTAGGAGCGAATTAATATAATGACGTTAATGATTGTGGTATGATTTTATTATTAATGAATTAATATCGTCAATACATGCAGCTGTACTACATTTTCACCAAGAACTTTCCTTGAAGAAGAATGTGAGTAGCTTTATATGTTATCCTGTTCTACGTGGTCCTCTTAACATATTTATTAAAACCAACGCGGATTTCAATATTAGAAGTATAGTTACTGGATGTCAGTAGAACTCTCAAAGTAAATTAATTGTACTTTTAAACTTAAATATCATGACTGAAACTATTCTACTATTTTCATGCAATTGAGATCACAACAATTCTGCACTGACCAATCACTTCTTTCTGGAGTCATAACTCTGCTATGTTAGCCACAGATGTTCAGCCAATAATTGTTTTTCTCTGTTTGCTTTGGATGGAATGAAGATTTATGATGTATTCTTCACAAGATCTTGCAAGATAAGTAAAATAAATTCATGTATTACCTTAAGAATTTCTTTTTCTAGGGGAGTGGTTCTAGGTTGAGTCCCGGCTATGGTAAACAGAGTGCATTGGAGTTCACTTTAACAAAAGCTTTCGGTCCTTATTTTTAGAATCTTACAAGCTTACTTACGACTGATCTTCGTATATCCGTAACACAAATTGCATTTCAAATCACTTTGAATCAATTTCAAAATATGTCAGTGTTATTGTATTACCATAATATCGCTTACAGTAGGGGAATAAAAATTATTTTTGCAAATTAGATTAGGAACATTGCCTACCACTATTTTTGTTAAAATCATAAATTAATGGTAATGTGTTGTCGAAAAAGTGATACAGGGAAACGGATGTACAAAGTAAACTTTCAATAAAGAAATTTCACAAAGTTCGGTGAATTCGTTTGAATGAATTCGCGCAGTTTTGAAATTTAATGTGTTCTGAGCTTTTAAAGTAAATTAAACACGTTTAACGTATACTTTATTAAGATATTATTTACGAAACCATGCGAGTGCATACATATATTGGTAAATGCGACTTACGGGTTTATAAAATCATCCGGTATATACACATTTAAGACATTCAGGTTTTCAAAAAAAAAAAAATCCTCATGCTTTCAGCATGGCAATAATAAAATAGATTTCCCAGAGACATGTATAAAAAGCCCGGCAAAAGCTCCAACCAAATAATTGTCTCTGGATGTTAGCAATTGGAAGTGCATTGTGGGTACCTGGGGAAGGAGCTGGTCGCCTTAAATAAAACCCCAGGGAAAGAACATCTTTGAGATCATGAAAGATGAGGTCGAAGTTCTTCTCACAATGCATGAAGATTGCAGGCGGTCAGGGCATGTCCTAATTTGTTTACATTATTCTTGAAGAATTAAAAAAGTAACATGTAAACAACCATTTCTTTTAAAGCGTATTCACAATATCTACTAGACTATCGAGGATTAACTGGTACAATCTACTGAATCCGTAATTGCATGTGTCATACATGTGACTGTGCAAACAAAGGAAAGCTTGTGTTTGTGCGTTAACTGGTCACAAGGAAATACCGTGTAACAAGAAGCGTCTCTCTTAATATTTTCATTTTTGAAGAAAACAAAGTTTGCTACCGAGATAGTCAATCATATTGACGATGATGTTATAGTGAATAATGATAGGAAACTCATGAGGGGCCAATCTACTTCTAACTCAGTAGGCAAGTGACGGGGGACTTACTAATAGTCATCCACAAGAGGACCTAACTTTATTTCCCTTTAGTTTCAATTCTATTCAGCAGACGATGGAAAACATACTAAGACAAATTTACAGGAGGAACCATCAGTTATTGTGACGGGAGATGCACTAAAATTTGTGCACTGAAGCGCCATTTGAAGTACAAATTCAGATTTGTTTGCCCTACAATAGATTAATATATTGTAATAAATAAACATGACTTTTAAAATCAGGACTACCAAATAGTTTTAAAGTAAGTTACCCAAACAAATACTGTGTAACAATAAATTAAAATTTTGTTAATATGGGAATAGTTTGGCAACATCGAACTACTAAATAGCAAATAAACAAAGACAACAGCACTTCAAATTTATAATTCTCGAAATCGATTATTCATTTTTGTTTCAAAGTCTCTTCGTTTTTTTTTTCATAATCATTGGTCATGCAATAGTTTAATAAGCATTTCAAATACCCGAAAACAAGTGCAGAATGATTAGTAAATATAAGAAGCCCCTACACGGCTGATTCTTCAATGCATGCTGATGGTTATCAGTATCCTAAGAAAACTGTTAAATTACAAACTCATGAGACTTATTCTCTGCCACTGAGAATTCGTTTCAAATGTTGGATCCTGAAACTTCCGATGCTTCCAACAAACAATCAGATCATATAAATTCCAAATCTGATAGGCCGCCCAGTCAACCTAAACCGCCTGCCATTTTTATCTATGACATCACTGATCGCTATACCTTCTGTAAAACTCTGGATGCTGCTTGTTCAGATCGATTAGTCATCAAACATACTTCAGATTACATCAAATTTCAAACAACAACAAAATCTGATTTTGATAAAATACAAAGTTACTGCTTACAGCAAAAGTTACAGTTCGCTACTGAAAACAAGAATACAGACCGTCGTCTCAAAGTGGTCATTCGCAAACTGTCAATTGACACTTCATTAGAAGATATAACAGCTGATCTTGTCACACAATGTTTTCCTGTCATTTCTGTCAATCAATTACATGGTAAAGGTGAAACCACTCAGGAAACTGTTGAATACCCACTTTTCTTAGTCACTCCGTAAAGAAGACCAGGTTTCTGAAACTCTCACCTTGAGATACTTAGTTCACCACGTTGTACTCGTTGAACCTTAAAGAGGACCGGCAGTAATCCAATGTTACAAATGCCAGCGCATTGGCCATGTACAATCTTCTTGTTTTAATTTACCACGATGTGTCAAATGTGAACAAAATCATCTTACATCCGATTGTTCTAAGAAGACGCGTGAAGATCCTGCCCATTGTATTCATTGTGGAGGTTCTCATCCAGCTAACTACATGGGATGTCAAGTTCTACAGAAAATAATTCGCACAAGACAAACAGCTTCAAAATCTAAGAACTCTGACACCACCACACGATCTCCTCAGTGATCCCAAAGAACTTACTCAGATGCAGCTACACCATCAACTGAAGCTAATCTCGGTGATTATCTCAAAGATTTTTTCAAGTTCTTACAATATTTTCAAATAATGAATTTCTTGATACACTTAGTCATGATCTAAATAGATTTCGGTCTACAAAAAACTTACTACACAAGATATCAATCATCATTTGATATATTTCAGACAATTCTTTCTGCCTGCAAAAAACAAGTTAGTTCCTGCCTCATTTCAATTCAGATTCAAAATTCAAACCTCCATATATACAGCTTTCATATACAAATTATGATTGATTTCTTCAAGGTTAGCTCAATACAGCCACAACATCTCAGTGACTAAGTCATCTTGCATCAGCAGACACAAACCATCGCCCCTCTTCATTTTCTTACTCTCAATATTTTTTATCCACTTCATGTACACAATAAGTCTTTCATACATTTCACCAGAGCTGCGACAGTTGCGTCCTGTTCACTTCTTATACATTTGTTCATCCCGTCAACTCAAAACAATTGCAAGGCATGAGCAGAATTGCTCGATACTTCAAATTGAACCAACGTCATTTACTCTGACTGACTGACGCTCAATTGTTTAAATGTACCCTAAATTATTATATTAACAGTTAGATTCCTACGCAGGGCCTAAACTTCTTTCGCAAGGATTCAAGATTGAAATATAACACTTTGGTGCATCAGAGTTAAGAGTGAAAGATCTTGTTCCACTTTCAACGTTCAATTACCTCATTTACTCTTTTCATAAATGTTAAAATTTTCCGGTCGTTTAGGAGCAAATGCTTTTCACGAAATTCTGACTCAAGATCTAATCAAACATATTTTACTTTAAGTTTTTTGCATGAATGCTAAGTATTTATAATGGATTTTGGTTGTTACTTGAAAACACTGGCTTTCAAAGTGTGTCAAACCCAAGATACAATATAGGCTTTGATCTAATATTAGAATTTATTACGAATATACTGATTTTATGCTATTTTCTGATGGTCTCTACTGAATTAAATATATCATATATGAGAAAGCAACCGTAAATTCGTTTACTTATTCTAGAAATCAATGTTCTGGATAAAACATGTGTATATACTGTTTCATTTCTATATAACAAATTGACAAAATATGATTCAGTAAAATATGTTGTCTACATGTCAGCATATTTAAATTTAAATATTTTTTATTTCTATTTTCGTGAAGTTCTTCTTACACAATCGGCATTAACTCGAGCTAGATTAGTTAGCAATTGTAATCTTGATCTGAGATTTGCTTTTAAAGCTTTTTGTGGTTAGGAACGAATACTTCATTAGGAGACTATAAATGAAACTTCTACTAACGTGTATATCCTTTGTTGTGAAGCATTTTAACTGTTTAAATATATATTATTGGCGTTTCGGTATAAAAGGAAGACTAAGAGAAGATAGGAAAGAAAGACAAATGAAATAAGTTAATCTAACCTAATAATCAAAACATGCTTTGATATATTTAAACTACGCTTCGATTCATAGGTACTATTACGTTTCTATCTTTTTCTTTATTTGCTATTTTCTTTCAGATTTGATAAAATCTTCCTCGTAAGACCGAAATGTCAATGTTTGTTTGAAAAGTTTAAATGTTTCACTACAAGAATTTCATGGGGGATTCACACGTGAGTAAAGGTTTCTTTCTTAGACTAAATGTTCTAGAGAGTGAATTTCTCACAGGTAACTTGCTTATCTTAAGTATGTCTACATGTTTAATATTTATTATTTTAAACACGTGAGATAATGTTGGCCTTAAAAAGTGTTTGGTGTAATCATATATTTTAAAATAAACATTCTGTTAGAAAAACATTCGTTTCAAAAACCGGGAGAATTTTGGATTTATGACAGTATGGAGAATAATACCTTAAAATGTACTGATTATGTAAAATATGAGCCAAATGTTTTAAACTGACGTTCTTTTACAGCTCTGTGTATTGTTTGGTTCTCCAGTTTCGTATCTAAAAATTGTTGTAGCATGCTTGTAATCAGTTGTTCTAGTCTTTCCATACTGTTCGCAGCACCGGAGCTAAGAAGCCATCTACAAGTGTACGGATGTTAGATGATGGAGTCATTTTGGTATAATGCTAATGAACTCTCAATTCCAGGTATTTCTTCATTAAAATTGCTATAAAATTGTTACACTTAGAAAATAGGTTTAATTCTTACAGTACATTATCATTTGAAAGGTGTGGGTAAAAACGATGAAACTCCATTTTTGATTGATTTCTGGCTTGTGGTCCCACCTGTTAGTTTACACTCTGTTTCTAGTGCGGTCCCACCTGTTAGTTTACATATTCTCACTGTAACTTTCCTTTTGTGTCATTACAGATGCCACACGGAAAACTGAAAAGAAGAAGAGCGTAATATCAGGTGATTTGTCGTTAAAAGGAATATATGCGTTATAATCACATTCCACTGGGCACCCTCCATGACCGCGTAGGCAAGGCAAAGCATAGGCAGGTGGGACTCATTCCACGGGTGACAGACAAAATTGGACATCCCACCATATTGTAGGAAGAAATAGAGAAAGCTTTGGTGGACAGATTAGTATATTTTGAAAATAGAGGATTAGGACTTACACCCGTGCAAGTGAAACGGGCTGCTTTTGAAGTGGCTGTGGCTTGTGAAATTCGACACCCATGGAATCCAGATGTGAAGATAGCAGGTGATGATTGGTTCAAAGTCTTTATCAAGAGGCACTCATAGGTTTGAGAAAACCAGAAGGACTATCGAGAGCTAGAGCTGAGGGTATGAATGAACAAGAAGTGAGAAACTACTTTCGCATTTTGAAAAGTATAATGACTGAGTTTGACTTGTTTGACAAACCTTAATGCATAGACAACGTCGACGAGACAGGAATCCCTTTCAGACTCATGAAAACAGTAAGTCAGAAATGGAAGCGTGAAGTCGTGTCACTAACAAATGTTAAGAAAGGGGAAAACGTGACGTCGCTCCAATGCTGCTGGTTCGTACATTCTACCGATGATAATTTTCAAAGGTATCAGGATGCGTCCGAAATTCAACGATGGTTTGTCTCCCTGTTCAATTGTGGAGATGAGCGAGTCCGGTTACATCAATGAAAACCTGTTCCTTAGGTGATTGAAACATTTTTGTACATAGAAAACGCCAGACAGGGTTTTGCTTATACTGGACAATCATGGAAGCCACACAAATTTCAATGCTCTGAAATTCTGCCAGGAACATGAGATCGAGTTCGTGGGCATATCAACTCATAGCACGCATGTTCTTCAACCTTTAGATAGAACTTTGTTCAAATATCTGAAGGCACACTACCACAGGAAAGCAACATATAGGCAACATCACCATCCCAACGAGAATCTGTCGAAACTGAGATTTAATCCTCAATTTTGCGAGGTCTGGAATGAGGCAGCTTCTGTTGGCTCTGCCACAAAGGGTTTCGCATGTACTGGAATCATGCCATTTTCGGACGCCATTATTCCGAAGGACAAATTTGCTCCTTCCCTCCTCTTCGTATCATCTGCCGCAGAAAACAACCAGTCTAGGAACAGCGTTGAAACTAATGACATCTGTCCGTCAGGAACATCGCAAGTGGATGATTCACCGACGCCAGAGGAACACGATAGACCTTCCATTCTTACAGATACACCAAATCCCTCCGGTTCTCCAGAAAATGCTATGGTCCGTAGCATTCTCAAAACGCCTGAAAAGAACCATCAACACGTAAAAGAAATCTGCTCACTTTGCTCCATCTTACAAGCAAAGTTCATATTGCTGAGGTACATACTAAGAAAGCATCTGTTGTTAACCAGCCTACTCCAGGAAAGAAGAAGCTTCAAGGCACAGAAGAATTGTCGCAAAGGAGAAAGACATTAATTCCAGAAAATGAGGAAATATGTGGCTTCTGTCAGTTGGGCTATTACAGTGAAGAATCCCTGGTGAAATGCGACTAAATACGATGCCAGTCTTGCAACGTGTGGTAGCACGAAGTATGTGTAGGTGCACAAGGTAGGAAACAGTTTTTCTGTGGCAAATGCATGTGTTCGAAATTGTACCTACCTGTGTTCAGAATTGTCCCTGATGTGGTACATATCTGAACGTTTGATTTCCAATCGAAAATGTATCCTTACGGACAGTGTAACAATTGTTTTTCGTTAATATTTCTGCAACACAGCGCATGAGTTTGGAACTTTGTTCTTACCAAAAATTGTCATGTTCTTACGTTTCATTTGCCCACAAAATAAAAAAGTTTCTGAAGTGTTCGAAATTGTACCTCCTTACCCTATAGAGAGCTGGTTCTTGAATTTGCTAAAGTATTTTACAAAATACTTGGTAGGTAGAGCGTTTTCTGCGCATTTGGGAAGTCCTATGTTCTATAGCAATAATCAGTTTCTCCAGGGTTTTCTTCATTCACGCTAGTGAAATGCTGGAATGGTACCTTAAGTAAGGTCCTGGACGATGCCTTACCCATTCTCTACCAGCCCCATCCCGCCCTGACCCAAAGATGTCAAAAGGCTAATAAATATCTTCAATTCTCCACCTGTTTTAGTATATCGATTTATTATTCCGTGCTTCTTTCAGCGACAAATGAAATGCTTCATTTGTTTATTTCGAATTAAAAATACTTATTAGAATGCGTACATTACATGATTACTTGTTAGCAATAGTATTTTGCTACAGGTGTTCATTGACGAATTGTAATATATTGATTTCTCTTTCTTAATTACAGCCCATCTACAATGAATCCCATTAATGATATTGTATGTAGTGTGTTGGAAACACCGTTTTCACGTTGAAAAGACGACGATAAAAAGGACGCTTTTTCCTTTGGTAGACCTACACCTTCGTTGTCCATTAGTGTAAGAAAAGAACACAGATATAAAGGGAAGTCATACATAGAACAGTTTAAAGATTCGTGGTATAGTGAAAGTCTGGTTATGTGGGAGTTATTATTTACAGAAACTCTTCTGTTGCCGTGCTTACTGGTCGATGTAAAGAAACATACGTGGAATTCAAGTGAATTTTCTGACTTTCTAAATGTGATTCGATCTCTTCATAATCATGCCGATTCTGTTGAGCATCTTAAATGTTCTTTACAACTGAAACATTTAAAAAAACAACGAAGTGCAATAACTGAAGCTGTGGAAGAAAATTCTCGATTACATATAGCACAGTTCAATGAAAGTGTTCGAGTGTATTTCAGATTATATGCAGGATTATGTTAAGAATTAAATAACTGGTAGTGACTTTTTATCTGTACAGATTGATGACACAACCGATATTAACCTAACTTCGCAATGCTTCGTAATAGTCAGGTTCGTTAATCCAACCCGTATTAGTAGAACGATTCTTAGGCTTTTATAATGTCAGTTCTGATCGGACAGCAGACGCATTGTTTATTCTAATCGACAATGTTTTAGGGGAGTTCAATTACAAGTCAAAACTTGTTAGTCAGTGGTGCTAGCGTGATGTCTGGGCATCTGAACGGATTACAGAAAAGAGTGAAAGATGTGGCTCCTCAAGCAGTTTTCGTTCACTGTCTAGCGCATCGTCTCAATTTAGTATTACAACAGACTTCAAACGAATTTCCAGATGTCGCATCTTTTCTTGCAAATATCAGTGGAATATCTTCGTTTTTCCACCATTCCGTCAAACGAACGTACGTAATGGATACTGTTGTTGGAAGACGTATACCAACTGTAACAGATGCGCGTTGGAATTCAAAAGGTAAACATCTAGCTGTCATCATTGAAGAGTGAGACGGTTTAAAAGCCATGTTCAAGAGCATTAGAGACGATATTGAATCAGACAAAACTTCTATTCATCTTGCAAGAGGATATCTGAATAGCATTAATGATTTTGAGTTTTCCTTCTTCTCCTTAATTGTCAATGGCATTTTTCAAATAACTGGAGTGCTCTTTGATGTCCTTCAAAAGAAATCACTCGGCATTAACTTCTGCATTGCGATGACCAAGAGAACCACAGAAATGATTGGAAGCACCAGAAGTAACTCGTATTTTTTAAAGATGTTTCAACCAGCCAGAGACAGGGCAGAGTTGCCTTGGAAAAGACAGTGCAATGCATCTGTAGAAGAAATTAAGCAGAACTACAAGATTCTACTTTTTGAAATCCTAGATAATATTGTGATGCAGATGAGTTTAGATTTCAAGATGCTGAAAACCTTAAATTTGTATGTCTAGTAGATGCATCGAAATTTGAAGAGTATTGCACACAGTTTCCTTCTGATGCACTTACATCATTATAGGAACGTTACCCAAATATTTTTAAGAGGCGACAGCGTTCAAGAACAGAACTTGATCTTTAGTACCGCGATTCGAAATACTATAACGAGCCAGTTGAAAATTTAATTCAGCTTCTTCAAAAAGATAACATCCATAAATACGTATTTGAAGAAGCATATAAACTCTTCTGTCTGATCATGACAATACCCTCCACCACTGTATCAGTGGAAAGAACTTTCTCTTGCTTGAAAATAATCAAAACATACGGTACTTGAGAAGTTCAATGTCTGAAGATAGACTTTCTTCTTTGTCAAAAATTTCCATTTAGAAAGAATTGCTACGTCATATAAAAGGGGAAACAACCGTTTTACTCAGATATTGTGGACAAATTTGCAGCTCTTAAAGATCGAAGAATAAATTTAATCTATAAGACATAACAAAAAGATGCAATGAAATATCAAATTGAAATCATTAGCTAAGTTGTGATTCGTAAACGCATACTATTAGTTCAGAGAAACGTTAACGGAGAAAAGGAATTTCAATTCTGTAGTTGTGGAGTAGGCCTCCTGGGGACACCACGTTAAAAAAAACGCGCCAGTTCACTCTACCTCATGGGTGGTGCGGAAATGAGTAAAAATGAAAGGGACCAAAAGGGGTAGAGAAAAACGTGGTATAGTAGATATGAAATTCCTCATGTCTGGTACTGATTTAAGTTTTAAGGTATACAACAGAATCTCAATTTCTTTGTAAGGTAAAACATATAATTGCATGATATAGGATGTAAGAACTTGACGCAAGATCATAAATTTGTAATAAGAAGGATTAATGAATGTGCGAAGTTTCATTGTTTGATAGGGAAGAAAGGGTTGTCTGCGTGGGTATAGTGGAGCCAGTTGCACCTAGAGGAAAGAAATATCCCGATACATTTTTCTTGGAAGTCAGAAAGCGCCGTGTAACTTTGTGTTATTTAAATTATTTAAGCACTTTTTAAATGTAAAAGATATTTATTAGGCAATTTTATATTTGCAAGAGACTAAATTGGGACGTCTAGTAACCTTACGCTACAGAGGTAATTACTGTCCGTTCCATTGAAAGCCATAACTATTTAAAGAGTTTCGCCAGATGTTTGGTTAATATAATAAAATTTGACTTGGCTGGGGTGTGCTGACAAGTGCGATTGATCATTGTGGCCGGAGTGACATCATTCCTTTACTGCAAAGGTAGATATACATTTATGTACACGGTACTTGCCATACTCGAACTCTTAAAAACTATTTGCCAATCAAGCGCCCCGGTACTATATTTTGCTCCACTACACTATTGGTTGTGTGAGTTTATGTATTTAGTATAGAAATATATTGGTTTGCTCATGTCAAAGAGAAGCAGATAGCCAGGAACGTATGAGCTTTGAGCTTGGGAGGTATGAATTAAGGAAAACTTAACATTGATGCTAAAGGGGTCCAATCCAGCAAAAGGGGTTTCAACGTTGAGTAGTTATTATGTATAAACCAGTTAAAACTGGATATTCAGTTACTCAGAAGAGATCATGGAAATTGATGGTTTTGTAGAACTTCACCTACTGCCTTAGGCACGAACCGCCATTGTTGTGCGCCCATTGCGGAATTTGAAGTGCAGATCTACCTGTATTACTGCTTAATTTTTCTGTTCATAGCTAAGAGAAAACTCTAATTAATTTATATCCTTCCCGAAATTTATTTTACAGCAAAACAATAAAAATGCAGAACATGTAAATATAAAATAAAGCACAGCCATATTCGATCCACTACTGGATAAGGCCTCTCCCCGAAGGGAGGAGTTCGTCTACTGCTCGCACGCTGACCAGACGTGTTGGGAGAGGAGAACCTAAGCTCTCACTGGAATTGCCACTATGTTTTATTCATAGCAGCTCCCCAATTGCATGAAGATGCTGTGTGGACACCGTTTCAAACCCACACGCCTTGGAAAGAATCCTTGTCAGCGCCTGGAATCGAAGCCAAGACTCCTTAATTCATATTTTCTTGTTAATTTCTTTTTATTCAAAACAGCAAAATAACCCATTCTTGCACCCTCTAATCAGTAGTTGGTCTTTTCATGCCCAGTCATTGGCACCTACGTTCACTATATGTTTTCGAAACCTGAAGATATGTACCAGTAGTTGACACCCCTACCAAATATTTATTCCTGTGAAGCAACGTACTACCTGAAAATAAAAGCGATCATACTTTTTGTCTTAAAGGTTAGAAATATGAAAATTTTATTAAAAAGAAAATGCTAATTATTTGCCCCTTGCCAATTAAATGATCACTGTGGAAAAATGGCCAGTTAATTGCAATAACTAGTTTGCATACTTTACATAATGATACACGTTAAGGTGTCTCCGAACATCCTTCTAGACGGAAAACACTACAATAATTACAGTATAGCAATAAATAACTAGAAAAAAAAATGAAAGTACATTCCTTAGCTTATCTCTTTAGATTTTGATAGGTTAAATTTGTAACTTAACGAAGCCTTCTTGAAATTATCTCGTTAACCATGATCATAACAAAAATAATGTGTTTCGGGTGCAGAAGTCATCAAAGAAAAAATCAACGTGTTCGAAACAATATCAGTTTTGCAAAATTATTTTCGAGCTTAATTTAAAATATATATATTGGGAGTGACAATTTCAGGGACATTTACCCTATTCAAATAGCATATTGAACGAAATAACGTTACATCATATATTACCTATGGATATAATGAAATTCCCAACCTAAAGAAACCTATCATATTAACCATAATCTCATATTGCTGCTGGCTTCATAATAATCATAGAACTCTTTAAAAAAGTCATTCGATATAAATTCCATTATTCCTTCAATTCTTGACCCGTACAGGTGATTTCATTTCTCTGTCCATTGCTCATTCATAATGGAAAACATACTTTCCACGTTTTAGCATTACGCTCAGGAACAGTTAAGGATGAATTCATTCACAAAAAACAAAAACCGGGACAAACAGGTTTTCCGAAAGCTTTTTGCGGGACAGTTAATTCTTTCGCTGAAAACTGGGACGCCTGCCGACCCTATCTAAACAGAAAGAAATGAATTAGATAATTAATCATTAAGAATACGTAAGAAAAACAACGTACGTATTCCCCTTCTACCCACTAGTATTTCCAATTTGGGATGCAATAGGGTCAAAATGCGCCAAAACGGTCTATTGGGGTTTCTGTAATTTCTAAACGATTTTCTGAAGATGGAAGGATTGTTTTGTGAAGGTGGGGGGTAATGCCCTCTTAATTTATGGGGTCTGGCACAATTGCCACTTGATCTTTCTCTGTGATCTTACATCAAATTTAAAGGCACAAGTAACTTAAACATCAGCTGCGTGTAAAATTTCAAGTTTTGTACTGTATTGTGATATATTGAGTGCAGGAACAAGAAATACGATCGTCAAAGCGAACTAACTGTAAGGACAAAGTTACAAAGAATAATTTATCTGACTACATATTATCGAATTCACTGTGCTTGCTACCATATATAATGTTCATTTCTATCCACTGTATTCTTTTATTTAGTTTTGAAGCTCGTCCCTCAAAGTTTTCTTTAATAATATCAAATTCTATGTGACGTTCAAAATTCCAATATCTCTTTTTGCCGAGAAGAACTCAAGTCACATTGATACTTTCAAGCACTGACATCTGTCAAGGAATGTTTTCACTTCGATCCATCTTATTCACATGTCATGGAAACGGTAAGCATACGATTCCAAGTTACATACACAGTATCTGTTATTTTGAGACTAGAGCAAAAGAAAATTACTTTTTATATTGCAATAGAAGTCTAAGGTGCCCACGCTTGGAAAAACAAGTGAGACGGATATAGGGATTACGCCAGGATTTTCAGTTTGGGGGAATATATAGTCAAAATTGAAAGGATGTAGGCCTAAGTGGTGTTTTTCACGGTTACTATCATTTATTGACCATAAAATTTTTAAGTTGGGGGTGCTGTCGAGGATTTGGGGGTGACACCCCCATAGCGGGGTTTGGCGGACTCACTGGGCGGAGCCTAGTTCTGACCGGTGACTGTGAATGTATACTACAGCAGGCTTCAGCAGCAAGCATCCTATTTGGTTGATCAATATTTCGATGGAAACACTGTGGAGAGACCTTTCAAACAACAGCTCGATCACCTTCCTAGCCCTAGTAGTTTTTAAGTTATAAATTGTCCCATCTCCAGAACTGCCACTGCAATGTGTATGATCTATACGGGTTTCAACTAGTCTTGGCGAGATCTTTCCAAGGACATCCCAACCACGTTCCTAACCCTAGAAGTTCCTAAGTTCAAAAGTCCCCCTCATATTTCGGTGCTCCCGTATATACGTATTCTGAATTATCTATACTGGTTTGAACTAATCTCGCAGAGACCTTTGCAATGATATCTCAAATTTCTTCATGGCTATAGTAGTTCCTAAGCTAAAAATCCTTTCCTCGGAAGCTAGGATCCGCCTCTGCGATCTGGATGAATGATATAGGTTTGAAATAACCTCGCAGAGACCTTTCCAACGACAGCTTCACCACCGCCCTTCGACAGAGTGACATACGGACAGAGCGGTTGTAACAAAATGTTCTTCTACTACAAAGGTTCTCAAACTTCTAAATTTTGCGTACCACTAAACCGAAATTCATGCATTCGCCGTATCACCAAGTAATATTTGGTGAACCAAAAGTTCGTGCGTTTTATTAAATTAATATTTCCAAAGTAAATTGTACAAAAACAAAATATGATCAAGTTTCAAAGTAAAGACCATTTGATTCTATTGTCTGAAGCCTGTAACCGGGAGACACAGTTACATGGAATACCTGTGTGGACTCCATCCCTGTGGTGACGAAGTATAGGCAAAACCCCTGCATGAGTCGACAACCATTTTTTGCAACCGTCCTTGGACGAGCTATGACGTCATAAGCGTGTCCGGCCAGCCGGGGAGACGGGCTACTTAATTGTTTTGATGGATCACGGTGCAGGAAAACAATAGATGCTTTGGAGAACCGAATCCTGAGCCGTACTTTTGCAAATATGTGAATGCATATTGCACAGAAGTGGGATTACGGCCTATGTATGCACGAAACAGTAATCAGTGTTACCGATTCAGGTAAGAGTGGCCATAATTAGAGTTTTAAGAAAGAGAAATTATATAAAAAAAAACCTGCCCAGTGAATGTTCTGGAAGAATGGCTGGGACCGATGCTGTTTGAACGCTGGTTTTAAGTATTTTCTTCGAATTCGTAAGTAATCTATTTTTCTAAGTTATTTGTCATTGCTCGAGAAGATAGTTCGATATCTGGAAGAGACCAGTAATTAAACAATTGTGCATTCTACTTGTGGCATATACGACGTGCCTTTGTACCTTAACTTCAGTTCTCCTACAGTGAGAAAAGTTCATTAGCGCGAGTGCATTTATATGAAGATCGGATGTGATTATGAATACGTGATTAAGCAATTGCATACAATATTACATGCGCATGAAGTTCACCGCTACTCCGGAGATATATATTTTTAGTGGTTGCGGTATACAAATAAAGTGAATGCATTCACAAGCGAGAAGGTAGGCCCATAAGTTAGTGGTGTAAGATGTAATATTAAGATAATTGTCCAAAACACTCAGCTGTAAACAGTGCTTATTGTGGTAGTCAGTAGTGTAATTAAAAGGATAGTTAAAGTGTGTGTATGTAACGTCCCTGTTACCCATAGAGCACGCTTCGCGTTGAAAGATTATTTTGATATGATGATGATATGGTCGACATTTGTAGAGTAGGGTGCTATACGCACGAGGTAAGAATTTAATTTTCAAAGTGAATGATCATAGTGAAGTAGTACATATCCATGCGGCGAGCGTCCCTGTAGGGCCGTGACCAGTGAATGTTGAAAAATTCTGTTTAATACATCTGAATACGAGTTGAGAGAAAATAACAAATATAGAGAAAGACGTTGGCAATAAAGGAGGTTTGGGACATCAAGTGGTCCCGTTACATGTTATATTCTGTCAGATTCGTAGGTGGAGCAGGATGTGCTAGATGGCATCCTGTCATATATATTAACTAATTAGCGTACCTTGGAGATACGAGGTCGCAATCTTATTTTTTTAAAATTACAACAGATAAAGCGATCGTCCTTAAAAGGACGTGTTAAACCGTAAAAAAAGTATACCTGCGTACATTCGTGCATATTTACACTCTTTAAAAAAAAAAACGTTGTTGCTCGTAACGATTATTATCAAGTTCGATAATACTAAAAAGAAAAAAAAAGTAGCACAACAAATAAGTGTTTGTCAAAGTGTATAAGCAGATAATTTGATTCTTTATATTGCTTCCTAAATTGTTGTAAAGCAACTGGTTTGACAAGTAATTAACCGTGTTAATGCTGCAGTACTTATCTGTGCGAGCGAGAAAAACTGTTCTAGTACGTAGCAAATCACTGACAAGAAACATTAAAGTTATTATTTTAGTCGAAGCCTGTTCTTAGATTGTAAATTAGTAAAAAAAAAAAAATCTCCACATTAATTTTGTAGAGCATTAAAGTAGAACATTATTGGTGCTACTGTCCAAAACATAGAATAAATAAATGTACAAGCCTTAGGTTAGTTTAAAACATAATAGTATACTAAAAGGCGAACATATCTTAGTAATATTATTGGAACGCATGTAGCTGTATGTTAGTATATTGATAGTAATGTTTTATGTGCATTGTTATCTATGTGCGCGCGTCCGCCTAGCGTAGGAGTGTTATTCTTAATTTTTACCTTATTCGTACGTGATGTCAAGTATTTTATTTGTTGTAATAAATAAATAAATCTGAAAACTTTTAGTCAGGAACATTGTATGCGTATTATAGAGCTGCGCATTAAAGACAGATTTTTTCGATGATGTATATCAGTTGCATTGTAATGAAGAGGTGTTGTGAAATCTGCTGGAAATAATAAATAGTAAACAAAATATTGAAAAGTTATTGAATGAACTGCTGCAATATATGTGTTCTGCTTAGTACATTCTATGGCATCTTCGAGAACAATTGTAAAAAACTCTTAAAATTTCGGGAAACTACTCACGTGTGATTCGCATAGTGCATTCTAGTGAAAACAGTTACGTCCACGAGAACTTCAGAGCATTTCACTTCAGGGGATTACACATAAGTGCGTAAATATCCTTCGTTTGGACAAGTCAACCCAATCTGTGGCCCGCAACCCATTCTAGTTACCATAAACCACTCAGATACTCTAGAGTAATTGACGATTCACTAGAGATACGTCAATTAGGTAGTTTTATCATACTCTCAGCAAAAGTTGCCTTACCTACTACCGTGGTAAAATTACTGTGGTGTTATAAGCCATCTATCGGCGAGTTGCTCGATCCCGTGGCGGTACCACTCCTTGTTCTTAGAAACGAAAAACTCGCGGCACCCGTTTTCTACCTCGCCCAGATTGTTGAAGGCGCGTCCGCGAAGGAAGTGTGCCATGGAGCGAAGAAGGTGTTAGTCAGATGGCGCAAGGCCCGGACTATATGCTGGATGTGGTAGAAGTTCAATCGCGTCGAGTTCTTTGATCTTTTCCTTGGTTTGTCTGGCGGTGTGTGATTTGGCGTTGTCTTGTTGCAGAAGTACTAACTTTCGATTGACCAGTGCTGGGTATTTCCGAAGCAACACTGCGGACATTTGGTTGAGTTGTGCACAATAGAGGTCCGTGTCGATGGTAGGATTGTTTCTAACAAGCTCAAAGTGAATTACACCTTCAAAATTCCACCAGACGCACAATAAAGTCTTCCTGGAGAACTGGTTTCGTTTGGCTACCGGCTCCGCCATTTGTCCGGGATTTAGCCACTGATTTTGCTTGTCTGGGGTGCTGAAATAAACCCACTTCTCATCGCAAGTCACAATTCAGTGGATAAAACGGTTCTCACGTGGATTTTCCAGCAATATTCTGCATGTGTCTACACGATTTTGAGCTTGATTTTCCGTTAAATCATACGGTACTTCTCGACAGCGCCTGTTGACCTTTTCAAGAGCGTGAAGGTGCCGAACAACTGATGTTTGTGGAATGTTGAGTTCAGCCGACATTCTGCGAGTACTGGTTGACGAATTGGCTTCGACAGCTTCACGGATGGCTTCAGTATTCACCATCATAGGACGACCCGCACGTGGCTCATCTCTTAGGTCTGTGTGTCCTTCATTGAACTTTTTGAACCATTTTTGTGCTGCACGAACTGAGACGACCTCTTCTTCCACTTCACATAATTTCTTTTCCGCTTCAGTAACTTTAAACTCTTGCTTCCAGTAGTGACGTAAAAGTACTCGAATTTCAAACATTTCCATGATTTTAGTGAAACGAAAAAATTAAATGATCAATTAATTAACTGTAGCTAATTAGTAAATATGAAATAGCTTTTCAAAAGCTACAAATTACATATAACACTTGTATATAAAGTAATTTTATTGACTTCAAAAAATTGCACAATCTGAAACAACACAAAAAACGAACGAAATTTTCAACGCTAAGATTTACCGAGGACGTAGAACATTCGACAACGTTCTTGCCTTGCAATCGGGAGAACTCGGGATTGATCCCTGGTGCCAAACATTTTGACTGAGCTTCTCACCTTGAGTTATACCACACAAATGTTGGGATGGTACCGTGAATAATACAATGAAACAATATAACAGAAATATATTAACAAAATTCATTAATACATTTTGGCTAAGTAAATAAAATTTAAATTTTGTGGGAAACAATTCTTTTATTGCTATATATTTCTTTTTTAGCTTCTGTGTTTATTTTTTATATACATCTCAGCAATGTATTTACTAAGTGTAGTTAAAAAGTAATTGTTTTTATGTATTAGAGTAAAAATATTAAAAAGATCTGTGTATCAGGAATTAGTAAGGATAAAGTTTATTGCCAAGGATATTTTATTTTGTTTGCTGCTAACACAAGCTTAAAATTGAAATTCCGTTTTTATCCTGGGTTACAGAAATCAACCTTCTGAACAGTATAAAATCTGTCTTTATTGTAAGTGTTTCATTAAGAATGTGTCGATTTTGAAGAATCTTTGGCTGCACTTCAGATACTCCCTCGTTCAATCGGTGACAATGTGTTAGATTAGTTCTATATTTATTGATTATTTCTCCAGCCAGCTTGTGACCCAATACTTGGAGGAAACTGTGCATTCAGTTCATCCAGACTGCAATTTTGAATATTCATGTTTGTAGGTCTTTACATAGGAAACTTTGGCCATATTTCTTTATAATACATGGTTGTGCTGTTTAAATTACGAATATAATAAAACTTGGCGTTTCTTATAACATTTGTTTAGTCTTGTTACACCACTTTCAGTATCTCTCACAATCTTAATTCTTCTAAAAGCAGCGTTACTAATTGACATCCGTTCCTTAATTTGTGAATCAATCCAGGCTATCAGTTTGCGTTTGACACGAGCCGTGCAAATTTGCATTTACTTAAGGCATCTTTGGTTTAGGCCGGGATGAGTTAGGTGGAGGATGGGGAAGTTATCGCCTAGGGTCTTTCTTAAGGTACAATCCCGATATTCGTCTGGTATAACTGGGGGAAATGCTGAGAAACCTCTGTTAAATGGTCGGCCGTGGGATAACGAACCGTACGTTTGAACGAAAGATATAACCGCTAATCTGAAAAAGCGAAGAAGACTGACTGGGTATGCTTTCTGTGTTCAAATGAAGTAAATGAAATGACTTTCTGCAAATGGACTGAATTTGCTTCTTTATTGTAATGATCTAGTTGTAACTGTATTTGGCCGTGCGTGATGGAGATTACACTTTTTCACCGCATGGTTTCCCAGCACATATCCCGCGATCTCCATAGGCGGAGAAGTTCTGGTTTAATACACAGGTGGTCCATAAAGTGTCTTTTGGACCTCAGTATTTCGGGAACGAATGGAAGT
>JAGDQP010032256.1:6735-21426 GCA_022664845.1 Lepisma saccharinum
AACAATCTATAATATAGTCTTAACAATCAATATTTTAGTCTTATCAACCTGTATTGTGGCCTTAGCAATCTAATTCGTAGTCTTTGCATTCTATATTGTAGTCTTAACAATCTATATTCTAGTCTTAACAATCTATATTGTAGTCTTAACAATCAAATTGTAGTTTAAAACATCTATATTTTAGTCTTAGCAATCAGTATTTTAGTCTTGTCAACCTATATTGTGGCCTTAACAACCTATTCTGTAGTCTTTGCATTCTATATTGTAGTCTTAACAATCTATATTGTAGTCTTAACAATCTATATTGTAGTCTTAACAATCGAATTGTTGTTTAAACATTCTATATTGTAGTATAGTCTTAGCAACCTATATTGTTGTCCTAACCTATATTGAAGTCTTAACAACCTATATTGTTGTCTTAACAACCTATATGATATTCTTAACAATCCATATGGTAGTCTTAACAATGGATATTGTAGTATTAACAACCGATATAGTAGTCTTAACAACCGATATGGTAGTCTTAAAATACGATATTGTAGTTTAGCTATCGATAATGTAGTCTTAACTATCGGTATGGTAGTCTTAGCATACTATATAGTAGTCTTAATTTATGTAGTAGTCTAACCAATCTATATTGTAATGTTAACAATCTATATTGAAGAATTAACATTCTATATTGTAGTCGTAACAATCTATATTGTATTGTTAACTAACACCATACTAACACCAATCGACATGTCTTACTGCCATTTAGACCTCTACATATTCTTCCATTCATTGCACTCCAATGTTTTCATACTACGAACAATGAAGATTTCTCTGCAACAAACACCATTTCCCGGAATTTTGAAAATTGGACCCGTGTACAATATGTTTTTGCAGAACATTGTGATATTTTCCGAGATCTATTTAACCAAGTTTTACTCGACCCATGTTGCCATTCGAAATTTTGCAGTTGATCCCTGACGCCCTTTGATGGGTTCCCTTGCTTTTTACAGAATTTTATCAGCCTCCGACATAGCTACATTCCTACGCAACCAACTTTGTCACCTTTTGTTTCATTTCGAATCTAATTCCGGTCGCAGCGTTACGTGGGACACCCTGTATTTATATTACAAACTGTTCATTAATATAAAAACAAAATATAGGAAAAATTGAAAAAGAAATTGAGCTTAGTTCAAGATAAATAGATAACATGTTAGTGAGTTTCTTGTGTCTCATAACTGCTGCAAAGAGTTTTTTTTACAGGGTTCTTACAAAATGAATTTCATCTTTTTTTCCCTGATTTCAAGGTTCCACACTAACAATTTTCCCTGACCAAGGGCATTTAATGATATAAGGATCTAGTAATGAAGAATGCCTGTAAGAGCTAAGTAAAAGCTTAGTCTAATGACAGTGGATAATCAAACATACACGCAACTTAACAAAAAAAGTACTTAGGATCCTGAATATTGAGACATCTTCAAGTTAATACATATTCCCATATAACAATGTAAGCTCAAGACAGGCTTGCGACGTCAGCGCCACAAAACAAGTTTAGGACTTGTGTAATTTAGGACTTCCGCAACTTAGGACTTGTGCAATTTGATATGACCCTCACTGCTGCTCTCAGTAGTTAATTCGGTAAATGAAAAGATAAAAATAAGGAATTGATATAATTTATCATATATTTAATCTTTAATTATTTAGTTCCTTTCTTATTTGTTTGCGCAGCAATTTTTAAAAAGAGAAAACAAGAAGACTGAACATTTTATGCGTAGCTTTAATGCTTTTATATGTTCTAGAAGTTCAGTAGATTGTCAATAGGTGGCAGCACAATTTTACGAATGGCAGCAGGTTAAAAGTGAAAAATGTATGAATTAAACAGTTGTTTTTGTCACAGATTAAATGTGAAAAGCATTTGATTATTGATAATTAAAAGTACAAAGAGTTGTAAATAAATTTAAGCTATTGTAAAGATGTTGAGATTTATGATTCCCAGGAAGTTAATGTACATGGAAATGTAAATTAGCTTGTCAGGGAACGCAAGAACATAACCTAGCGTAACTGGGATTCGTTAGTGTATTAACGAGGACCTTGTGTTGCAAACGCACAAGAGAGAACAATACGCATACGGTCTCATTGGGACTGACGGCACCAGTCAGTGTCGGAGGGTGCAAATTAGTTTGAGGAAGCAGTCATTGCACAAAGACTGATCATCTATCATTACCATCGACGCACCCCCTGTTTATGCATAACGGTTTACCTGCACAGGTGCTGGGGCCGAACTCGAGAACCTCGAAGGGGGTCAAAGGTTCCGCCTCACCACCTGTCAATGCTAACTCACCTAAACGCCAAAGAACAATTAGTGATGGCGGGATTAAAGCTCACCGTGACAGATCTAGATCACCTGTTCAAGTAATAGCACCAGGACCTACTGACGAAAACACCATGGACATAGAATCACCGGAAACAACTTCTTCAACCCATCTACTAGGAAATCAGACAGGAACCAAGAGCATCTATAATTTCCTACTAACTAAATTCGACACAAGATTTCGGACACCGAAACATGTCTTAATTCAAATTCAAAAGTACCTACCTCGTGCCATAGTTGAAGACATATTTTTTTCAAGGAACGGAATCATACTTAAATCTATCGACGCTCAATTCGCTACCACCATTCGCAATAAGGCTTCATATGAAATCTTTGGCCCTCAAGCTACAATTCAGACATTAACTTCTTCTAGAAAGCAGGCACCACCACCAAAGCGTCAACCACTACTGTCAGTTGTCATTCGAGGAATACCACTTGATTACACAAACGAAGAAATTCAAGATGAACTCAGGTACAAGGGATACGAAATCACACGCTGTCTCCGCATCATAGGACAACAAGGGCCCACATACATGGTTAGAGTTCTTACAAACTGCAAAGATACCATAGATGATATGCTATCAAACGGGGCGTACATATACAGGAAGCTACATGGAGTAGAACCATCCAAAACTCCAGCTCCATTGCCAATTCGATGCGAGAAATGTCAAAGCTATAACCAACATCACACACTTCAGTGCAACGCACCACCACAATGTGGATACTGCACCGGCAACCATACTACCAGCAGTGTCCAAACCTGCAAGCTCCACCTAAGTGTAACACCTGCTCTGACAAGCATCCTACATATTCCTACAAATGCAAAGCCAGAACCGATACCGATACGCGATAAACCTGAGCTTACTGTACCCTTCCGATCTACAGAACCGATACCCGATAAACCTGAGCTTACTGTACCCTTCCGATCTACAGATACCCAGACGTCACCAAATAACTCGTTACGAGATCCAATTACCATAGAAGACCTAATTCGATTCACCACCATCGTACTACAAAACGTGCATCCCTTTCTCAGAGGCCATATCCTACTGCAAGTAACACAGGCAGCAAAAACACTCTTACGTTCAATTTCAAGCAACATATTCAGGACCGCACGTTCATTTCAACTTCCACCCTATAGAACAGTACTAAACATGGCCCACTGACTCATAGTAATGGTATATACCTTTTTATTTCTCAACATCCGCTCACTTTTAATCCATAAACTAATATTTGAACAGCTTTTGCGAGACGAACAAGTATGTGGGTTCGCTCTAAATGAAACTTATTTAACACCAAAGAATACACCCAAACTAACAGGATACCAACTCATTCACCATGACTGTCCTAGAGCTCCTGCTCCCACACGTGCACACGGAGGTAGTGCCATTGAGTGTTACAAAAACTTGCCGATCAGAACTCATATTTTACCAAGACATATTACGAAAGACCTACCTGAACACAATGTAGTAACAATATATCTCAAATCGAAAACCATAACACTCTGTACTATCTATATAAGGCCTGGCCATCCAATACCGTATTCATTTCTACAATACATTGACGGATACTTTAGACATTATATCATTATGTCAGACATCAACTTTCATAGTCGATCACTCCGAGAAAAGCAGCAATTTATACAATGTGTACAACACAACATGGCCGCTCATCTTCTCGATCTGCCTTCTCCATCACGCCCCATCAGCGGCACTTCTCCAGATGTAGTAATATCTTGTTCCAGTTTAACTATAAACAACTTACGCGTACTTCCACCATTCGGCAGTGACCATGCTCCAATTTTACTGGACACTGATTCGCCTCATCAACAGCCAAAAAACCAACAACCAATCAGATACTACGACTACAATCATGCAGATTGGGAAGCATACACCACAAATATCACCTCTGCTGCAGAATCACTTCAAGAGCCCACTACGGAAGAGGAGCTTTATTCATTGACAGACTAACTAACCAACATAATTACAACAGCAGCCACAAACCACATACCCATACGTGAACGTTTTCCCGAGAAATCGCCAGTTCCACCTCAATACAGAAAGATAATCACAGCATCTCGTTCTGTTTTCCGAGACTATTTACGGACTCATAACCCAGACACCTTACGACTACATAGACAATGGAACCGCATGCTACATAACTACCTTAACGCTTATAAACGCCGACAATGGATCCGCACATGTAACAAACTATCGACAACCACACATCCAACACAGTATTGGCAGAAATTCAAACTATTAACTGGAAACTATAAGAAAACCACTTACCCCATAATTGTAGGCAACAAAGTATTACAAACAGATGAAGAGAAAGCTGACACCTTTGCTAATTATTTCCAAGCAATCTTCACGCCACCTAATCACATCACAGACAAACCCATATACCGAAGAATAAAGGAAACAGTCAATCCAAATCATGAATACTTACGAGCCAACTGCAATCACATCTTAGAACCAAACAACACACTGACAGCTGCTATAACTCCAGCAGACATTCATACTGCTATCGCTACAAAACGCAACTCAGCACCAGGATTCGATTCAATCACATACAAATTAATCAAAGTTGCTCCACCGATAATAATCAATCTCTTAGCCTCAACATACAACTTTATATTACGCACTGGACACTATCCACCTGAGTGGAAAATATCCAAGGTATTACTATTCACAAAACCCAACAAATCACCTCATGAAACTTCATCCTACCGCCCAATTCAATTAACATCTTGTCTTAGTAAAATCTTTGAAAAAAAATCATTGTACATCGCTTACACATCCATCTCACTGAACACAATCTATTACCAATACATCAAGCAGGTTTTCGACCATCCGTAAGTTTATCAGACCAACTTCTACGACTAAGCACTACCATCACCCATCATTATAATACTGCATATCCATCCTGTCTTCTATTATTCGATCTGGAAAAAGCTTTTGATAAAGTATGGCTTTCCGGACTCATCTATAAATTGCGAAATTTCCTGCTCCCACATAGTTACATCCGACTAATTCATTCTTTTCTCTCCACACGTATGGCCTACATAACTATTAATTCCTCGACATCACATCCCATCTTTCTTAACACCGGCGTACCACAAGGTTCCGTATTATCGCCGCTACTCTATATCATGTATGTATCAGATATGCCTGCCCTACCTGACAACATCAAATTATTTCAGTACGGCGATGACACTGCATTTCTAGCTTTAGGGAAATCCATTCAACATATAAACCAAACATTACAACCGGCCGTCACATCCTTCCTTAGTTGGTGTAACACATGGAAATTATCAGTAAATGCTTCTAAGACTCAATCCATCATCATACAACATCGACGTTCAAGAGTGGGGCGAAATCCAACCTTATTAAATATTTTAATCAATGGAACACCAGTACAACCATCAACACAAGTAACGTATCTCGGAGTCGTATTTGACACAAAACTTACATGGAAGGGACACCTCCAAAAACTTAAAGAACAAACTTCCCAAAGATTAAACTTAATGAAAAAATTTGTAGGAACTTCCTGGGGTCTTCACTCAGACATTGTAATCAAAACATATAAAGTCTTTCTGCGGCCATCAATAACGCATTGACATACTGCCTGGATATCGGCAGCAGACTCTTTTTACGAACGCCTAAAAATCATTGAAAGACACGCCTTACGATTAGCATTCCGAATAGGACTTCCCTCTCCTACAGCTGCACTTTATGACAGGATTACTTTCCCAACAATCTTCCAGCATATTGAACACTTACGCAGAAAATACATTATCACACGCATACACACTGGCAACCCACTACTCATGGATACCCTACAACTGGATGCTGCGATGGACACACCAACCCAATATCTACAGATTCCACTCCAACATCTTCTCACCATGTACTCAAATACATTAGACGACGATGATCCTATAAAAACTGATTTCGACATCTATCATCCTGACCATCTATCACCACATATCTACCCATCTGTGCACGAGTAATTCATTATTACTAACTTGGGCCTCATTTGTTCCCATCAGTCCTGAGTAGCCCCAGGACAGAAGATGACCCTACATTCGTCTTTCTAATACAATGTTCTGTGATTGTCTCGTAAATAATGCACTTCACCACATCCTTCATCTCACCTCATTAATATTCTATAGCATTCTGGTACATACCTATTTAATCTCTGTTACTCTCATAGTTCTTATTAATATACTTTCTGCACAATCTTTTCTAAATCATCTTATAACTCATGTAACCTGATCGTGAATACGTACGATTGCAATAAGTCACAATAAAGATATGAATGTTCCCAACAAACGATGAAGAAATGAAGAACAAATGATGATGAAAAATGATGTTAAATAAAGAAATAAATAAAGATTTCCCACACCCTCTTAGACCAACAAAAATCCTTTCCTCACAGGTCCTATCCCTCCTCTTAACCCGAAGAAAGGGCGTAACCCTTTGCCGGCTGGAACCCTAAAAAGAGAGCGCTAGAAGAACTTTCATTAATCGGATCTATTTTCTGATTTTACAGAAGAAAACATTTAAATTTTGTTATATGAGTTTTTCTTTCGGGGCAACTTGCTCTATGTTATAAGAAAAGCTATTATCTGCTCCAAGGAAGCTGAAAAGCGCTGCAGAGCAGTATAATAGTATGAAAGCTGTAAGACTTCAGGTTTTTACGATTACCTTTGTAGTCTCCACTCTATGTATAGCTGCATATTGATTTGGAGCAATTTGGTTGACCTGGCGGAAGCTATATTAATCATCTAGATGAATGTCATGTTCAGAAATTCATGAAACCTCAAATCTTACCGATCCTGAGATATTGAATAAGAAGAGCTCTACCGCAAAAGCTATTATATATTATGTGGAATGTTAGGAGTCTCATTACACAACTACGAATCTAAGTGTAAGGAAAGACCATTACATAATAATGTCCAAGCGTGAGGCCTTGAGTAGTAACATGGCTGATCTGGAGAAAAAGGAAGATGAGATATCCAATGGAGAATCACTGGATATCAGCAGTGAAACTTATAACATCAAAAAAGTAGGAACAAGTAAATTCCGCGAAGAGCGAGGTATGCAGAACACAGAAACAAGTACTTTTGAGGAAGGAAGTTGTATTAAAAGGGCATTCCAATGCAGCGGTGTGTTTCTAAAGAAGAAGATGGGTCGCAACTAAGAGCACTAAAGACAATACTTCATATGGTGGCTTAAAGAAAACAACAACGTACACATCTGTAGGTTCAATCAAATCACTTCAAGAAGAAGAGAGAGAAAATGAACATGATCCATTTGCTAAAATAGAGATGTTACGTAAAGAACTGCAAAACCAAAGAATTATAGTGAACGAACAAAAGGAGAATATTGCTTCTCTAACAAGCAACTGTCTTCAATTAAGTTTGATGGTTAGTTCATTACAAAACCAATATGATGAAATCGTCAGAAAAGTTCAAATTTTGGAAGATAGTGGTCAAAATCTCTAAATTACTGACAGGAAGCTCATTTTCAAAAGGAGAAGATTTACAGCCAGTATGGTATGTATTAAAAGGGCAGGAACATTGTATACAAAATCTTCGAAAGGCGACGGAAGAAAAGTTGTCTCACCAGGAATATAGACCATCTTCAGAGAGTTCTAAGAGAAAGTTAAATGAATACAGACATATTTCACTAAAATGATATAGGATACGAAATTACTATAAACAAATCCGTCGTATGGCTGAAGACATGTTTAATATAGATTCTTCGTTGTCAGATGAACTTATTTGTACATTCTTTTACAATACTCTACCAATCTATATTAAAGACAGGTTATCAACATATTGTCCACAGATCATCCTACACTTAAGTAAATCTGTACAAAACTTTGAAAGGTAATATAAGAGAGTAGTGCGTCAGAAATTTCAGAGATTGCAAGCTGGACAGACAAGTGATTCACTTCAAAATAATCAAGAAGTGCATAATTTAAATTATGTGTAAAAAATCTCAGTGCATACCACATCTCCGATTGAATAAGAGTCCGATGGTGCACAATTCCAAGAATCAAAATCGAATGTTGGCAAAGAAAAGGAATATTATGTGTCTCAAACCAAAAGGAAAAGCTTAATTTCTTCGGAAGATTCTGCTGTTATCCTAAATGAGGCAACATTTATATCACAAACTTCTGATCTACAATCTTATGAATTAGCTAATTCGTCGGTGTCATCTTTAAGTTCCGATGACAAAGACAAATCCAAGAAGAAAGATAAATGTGAGAAAAGGCTATGTAATAATCCTAATGAAACCAGTGGTAAAAGTAAAACCCCTGAACAAAATGTAGAAGAAATATTTGAATTAGCTCAAAATAATTTTTTCAAAGGAAAGTATAAACTGGTAAACGATCAATGTAAAGCAGCGTTTCATATGATTTCCAATTATGGTTTAAAGATAAATGAATATAATCAGTTGTTTGCCCTGTTTGATGCAAATTCTGAATTTTATAAAGTTAATTTAATAACTTAGTAATGTTAAATAGTATGTTTTAATTAGGAACATAAGAATTAAAGAAAATTGATTATAAATGTATTAATTACAAACAAATTATGTTTATTAATGAAAATATTCATGAAAGAATGATTTAGTACTATGAAAGATAGATACAAATGAACAATTAACTAAATGATTTAATTGAAAATTATTGACATATATCAATTGTTAATAAATTAAATAATATTGACATGAATTGAGATTTATATATATATTAAGATTGAAGTTTAAAGTTCGATTGATTTGCTGCTAAATATAAATGATTATTTATATTAATGTAAATATTTAATTATATTAATGTTGTGTGGATATCACAACCTAATGAATTTATTTATATTGAAAAACATAATTAATTAAAATTATTATTATTTTTTAGTTTAGGTTGAGGGATTATGATATAAGCCTCACTGCTGCTCTCAGTAGTTAATTCGGTAAATGAAAAGATGAAAAAAAGGAATTGATATAATTTATCATATATTTAATCTTTAATTATTTAATTTCTTTCTTATTTGTTTGGGCAGCAATACTTAAAAAGAGGAAACAAGAAGACTGAACGTTAGCGGTAATGCTTTTATATGTTCTAGAATTTCAGTAGATTGTCAATAAGTGGCAGCACAATTTTACGAATGGCAGCAGGTTAAAAGTGAAAAATGTATGTATGTATTAAACATTTGTTTCTAGTCACACATTAAATGTGGAAAGCATTTGATTATTGATAATTAAAAGTACAAAGAGTTGTAAATGAATTTAAGCTATTGTAAAGATGTTGAGATTTATAATTCCCAGGAAGTTAATGTACATGGAAATGTAAATTAGCTTGTCAGGGAACGCAAGAACATAACTTAACCTAGCGCAGCTGGGAATCGTTAGTGTATTAACGAGGACCTTGTGTTGCAAACGCACAAGAGAGAACAATACGCATACGGTCTCATTGGGACTGACGGCACTTCACAGTGTCGGAGGGTGGAAGTTAGAACGAGTTTTCTAGCAGTCATTGCACAGAGACTGATCATCATTATCATCGTCATTGTTTAGTGATAGTATCATACTAACAAGTGATTGCATCTCTATATGTATTGGGCTACGGCCCTGTTTATCTTCATCACAGCAACAAGACTTATCACTATCATGACAGAACCAGAACAAAGAGTGCAACATAGACTTCCACCAGTAGTAACAGGACCTAAACCGTATTCATCTTTAGAAGAAATCCTTCGTCAACATCGCATCTTGGACAAGACATCACGCTCACGATCACGTTCACCACCCAATAGATCAGGAACACAAACACCGCAGTCACCACCGGCTAAGAAGTCGCATACTCTGAGTGAATCTTAATCCGATAATTCCATGGATATCAATAACAGGCACCGATTTCCAGATCTGACAGCTAAAGCCACAAAATTCTACTCTTTTCTTCTCACTCAGCATGATCCGAAATGTCAAAATCCGAAACTTATTCTACAGCAACTCACCAAATACTTCAACAGAGACTTAATTAACCGGATAATACCTACCAAAACCGGAATCATCATTCAATCTCTAGACTCCAACTTATCTTCAACTATCCGTAACCAACACAGCTATGAAATCTTTGGGGAAAACGCTCACATGACTCGCTTAGAACAAAAATCCAACAAGCAACCACCACCACCACGTAAGCAACCAACATTATCAGTTGTCATACGCGGAGTCGACATTACATATACAGATGAAGTAGAAACTGAATTGAAAGCGGAAGGATACTCAATTGTGAAATGCCTTAGAATCAAAAACAAAACTGGGGGGGCAACATACATGATTAGGGTTCTCACTAACCATCAGGAAACAATAGACGATTTCTTATCCAACGGCGCGTACATATACAGAAGACGGTATCGTGTTGAACCTTCGCTCTCTCCGCCGCCAATACCTCTTCGCTGTGAACATTGCCAACAGTATAACTCCCATCCGACTTCTAAATGCACTAATCACGCTAAATGCGGTTTTTGTTCAGGTCCACATAACACCAAATCATGAACAAACCTACAGCAGCCTCCTAAATGCTCAACATGCGGCGAAACTCATCCTACCTTTAGCTACAGATGCAAAGCTCGTCCTGCTCCAGAACCCTCAAAACCTGAACTTATAGTACCTATCCGCACAGCAGAACCTCAACCAACTCCACCAATCACTTCTATCTACCAACCAATCACCATAGACAAAATGCTAACTTTTATCACAGTCACTCTGCAAAACATCCACCCGTTTCAAAGACCTTTCGTACTCCAACAAATACAACACGCGGCCAAAACCATCTTAAACGTTAACTTCAACGCAACTTTTTCAGGCCCTTATGCAAATTTTCATACACATGCACTTGAAACCGAAGTATAAACTGTTCACACTACTCCTTGTGATCTTGCTAGTAATTATGGATATAAAATTTGTTTCTAATATCAGGTCACTACCAAAAAACAAACCATTATTTTAACAACTACTATTGGAAGAAAACATAAACGCATTCTTACTAAATGAAACAAACTTAACATCAAAAATCCTATGCAAAATATCCAGCTACACCATGTTAAGACATGATAGCCAACTTCCCGCACTTCGAGCCAACGGAGGTACAGCTATTGGATTTGCATCATATATAGCATACTGGCAACATCACATCAAAACACCAAACATACCGGAATATCTCATAACAACACTGTATTTCAACCAAAACTATGTGACACTAGCCACCATTTACGTACGACCTGGCCACCCTCTTCCAAACGACTTTTTCACATACAATAATTTTAGGACCTACATTATAATGGCCGATATAAACATACATAGCCGCAATGACAGAGAGAAAACTAACTTTTCAAACTTTATCGAATTTCAGACAATAGGTACTATCCATAAACTTCTACAACCCACAAGGCCTATCTCGAACACAACGCCAGACGTCGTAATTGCCTCTACCAACTTGACACATCGCTGCATCATAGAAGTCCTTGATCTTCTCGGAAGTGACCATGCTCCCATTAAACTTACACTTCACTGTCAACGCAGACCACTTCCAAACCCAAATTCTACTCCACGTCAAACTCTCAGATATGACAAAGCAAACTTTACTGGTTACCGAGGCTATATACAAACTAATATTAATCCTGAAGCGTCACCAGCTACTGAAGATGAACTCTATAGCATACTAGACAACATAAACACCACCTTCCAAAAAGCCACTGAGAAATTCATACCAAAAAGTAGCATACATCCCTACAAACCTAATTTACCACCTCAATATTTACCGCTAATACGACGATCCAGACAACTGTATCAAAACTACCGCAACACAGGCATTCCAGAATCCTTAAGACAACATCGTCAATTACAACGGACGGTACACAACTACATAAAACCATACACGCTTGGACAATGGGTCAAAACGTGTAACGAACTCGCAGATACAAGCCATCCAACAAAATACTGGAAAAGGTTTAATACACTCACAGGCAAGTACAGTAAAACGCCATATTCTCTCATCCATAATGACCACGAACTCCATACTGACGAAGAGAAAGCAGATGCATTCGCTGATTACCTGCAAGACATCTTTACACCCATACAACCCATCGATCCTTTCAGACGGCACCCTGTAGACCGCCTTAACTTAGCATCACCCTATCTCCAACCCCATCCTAATCATAACCTTTCTGATCATCCTCTAACAGAACCTATCACCACAGATGACATCAGCTCCGCCATAGCACGCAAAAGAAACTCTTCACCTGGCATAGACACTATCACATTCCGCCATATAATTGAAGCACCTTTCTGTTTTCTACAACTACTCGCCACTATATATACTGTTATCCTCCGTACCGGCCATTTTCCCCTTACCTGGAAAACTTCCATAACACTCATGTTTCCTAAACCTCAGAAACCTCCCCATGCAGTTTCGTCACATAGTCCCATCCAACTGACTTCCACTCTAAGTAAAACCCTAGAAAAATCCTTGTAAAACGCCTCCACAAACATTTAGACCAATTCAACCTCCTTCCCCTTCACCAAGCCGGCCTCCGTCCATCTTTCAGTGCCAATGATCAACTTCTACGCCTCACCAGCACCATTTCTAATCACTTCAATACTTCACATCTTTCATGTCTTGTACTATTTGACCTCGAGAAAGCATTCGATAAGGTTTGGCACACACCACTACTTTGGAAACTTCAACATTTTCACCTTCCCATCACAATCACCCGATTTGTCTTTAACTTCTTAATCAACCGCATCGCATATATCTCGATAAACTCTAGCACCTCACATCCTATCTTTCTACCTTGTGGTGTCCCTCAAGGTTCCGCACTTTATCCACTCTTGTATTTACTATTTGTTGCAGATCTTCCATCCTTACCTCCTAATATCCACATTTTTCAATACGCAGACGACACCGCCTTCCTCGTCCTTAGTAAATCAATCCAACATATCAACCGAACTATGAATGAAGCTATACATACCTTCTCATCATGGTGCAACGAATGGGGACTCACGCACGAATAATTCTCATAAAACACAAGCCACAGTCTTTATCCCTCCTAAACGCCGTTCTCGTGTTAAACGAAATCCAACCAAACTCACTCTCACCATCAATCATACGCCCATCCCATGCTCGAAACAAGTCATTTACTTAGGACTCATACTCGATCATCAATTAACATGGCGCCCTTATCTACAAAAGGTCATTAGTAAAGCCTACAATAGACTAAATCTGCTCAAACGACTAACAGACACCACTTGGGGTCTTAAACCACACACTGTAATTAATACATATAAAGTATTCTTCCGACCTGTGATTACTTATGGATTCACAGCCTGGATTGCCGCCAACCAAAACTTCTACAAGAAACTTCAGATACTGGAACGACATGCACTACGCATTGCTTACAGAGTGAAACTCCCCAGTCCGACTCAAGACTTATATGACCGCATAAATTTACCTCACCTACTATTACATTTAGAAGATCTGCGAATCAAATACATTCACAAACGCCTTGAAATGAACCATCTTCTGTTCCATGATACACTACATTCTCATGAAATACATCATCCACCTGAACAACATACACATACACCCCTCTCCCGGCTTTTCACTTTATACCAATATAAAATCACACCAAACCACCCAGACTTTGCGCTTGCTTCAGCACACAGCATACTAGATATGCCTCATTATCTTGCACCTTCATACGTTGCACAGTGATCATAAATGTACTAACAGGGCTTCACATGTCAATCATATTGTCCAGAGCCGCCCCTGGACAAGAAGAAAACTACCATTCGCCTCTAAGTGTACTGAAGTGTTGTGACGTGTACCGCACCTCATATTCATTTCTCATCCCATAATCATACATAAACCTACCTAAATAGAATGATTATGAGCAAAGCTCATTATGGAAAATGATTAATTATGATTAGAACACATAAATAAAGTATTGCAATAAAGTTAAAGCTCTTAACCAAACAACCTTATAAATACATATCTCCAGTAACCTAAAATCCTTTCCCTAAATAGAGGGTTCAGCCCTCTGGTTGGTCCTAGCTGCGGCTAGGTAAAAAAATAATATAAAAAGTGAAACACGGAAATCAGTCCTTTCCACTGTAAAAAAAATAAATAAATAAATAAATAAAAAAAAAACGCTAGAAGAACTTTCATTAATCGGATTTATTTTCTGATTTTACAGAAGAAAACATTTAAATTTTATTATATGAGTTTTTCTTTCGGGGCAACTTGCTCTATGTTATAAGAAA
>JAGDQP010032258.1:0-21425 GCA_022664845.1 Lepisma saccharinum
CACAGCGGGGAACAAACAGAGGAATTTGAAATCCATACCGCAGAACCGTGGATTCCCGAACCTAGCGAGATCGAGATCGAAATGTCGGTTAAGAAATTGAAAAATTTCAAATCACCAGGAATAGACAATATTCCAGCCGAATTAATTAAAACAGGAGGAACGGCACTAATCAAGGAACTACATAAATTGATAAGTGCTATATGGAGAAAGGAGGAGCTCCCAAAGGAATGGAAAACATCAATAATTGTTCCGATTTACAAAAAAGGCGATAAGTCGGAATGCAATAATTACCGCGGAATCTCGTTACTTCCAACTTGTTACAAGGTATTAAGTAATATTCTGTTAACACGCCTAAATGTATACGTAGATGAAATAATTGGAGATCACCAATGTGGATTTAGAAGAAATAGATCCACGTTGGACCAGATTTTTGCTTTGAGACAAATTTTGGAGAAGAAATGGGAATACAATGGGACGGTTCATCAGCTATTCATTGATTTTAAGAAAGCATATGATTCTATCAAAAGGGAAAAGTTATACAGTATCCTGATACGATTTGGAATTCCGAAAAAATTGGTCCAACTAGTGAAGATGTGTCTCAGCGACCCCATAAGCAGAGTACGGATAGGTATGTCAGATAGTTTCAAGATTCGCAACGGATTGAAACAAGGCGATGCCTTGTCACCATTACTGTTTAACTTCGCGTTAGAATATGCGATTTTAAAAATTAAAGGGGACAAAAAGGGACTATCACTGAATGGTTTGAATCAACTGTTTGTATACGCGGATGATGTAGATTTAATAGGGGACGATATAGATGCACTACAAAGCAACACCGATGTCTTAGTAGAAGCGTGCGATGAGATAGGTCTACAGGTAAACATAGATAAAACAAAATACATGATAACAACCCGAAGCACAGGGAATGAAGGAATTAAAAACATAAGAATTAGGGATGAGATCATAGAGAAAGTAAACAAATTTAAATACTTGGGAGCATACGTAACAAGCAAAAATGAGGTCACGGAAGAAATAAAAAGTCGCTTAGTATCGGGGAACGCATGTTTCTACTCAGTCCAAAAACTTCTAACATCGCGATTAATATCAAGGAAATTGAAATTAAAAATATACAGAACGGTTATTCTGCCGGTAATACTTTACGGTTGCGAAAGTTGGAGTACGACCCTAGCAGATGAACATAAATTACGTGTATTTGAAAATAAGGTTTTGAGAAAGATATATGGTCCGAAACGGGACGAGATGACTGGAGAGTGGAGGAGACTGCATAATGAAGAACTCCACGGACTGTACGATTCACCAGATGTTGTAAAAATAATGAAATCGAGACGACTAAGGTGGGCAGGGCATGTAGCTCGGATGGGGGAAAAACGAAGATTATATTCTATCCTGGTTGGAAGGCCCGATGGAAAGAGGTCATTGGGAAGACCGAGACGTCGTTGGGAGGACAATATTAGAAGAGATCTTCGAGAAGTAGGTGTTCGTGATGAAAACTGGCTTGATACTGCCCAGGATAGAATCCAATGGCGAACGTTTGTTACTGCGGCGATGAACTTGCGAGTTCCATAAGCCATAGAGTTAGTTAGTTAGTTACTTTGACTGTTGTTCCCAGATTTTGCCGGGTCGTTTGCACTTATTATTAATAAATTCTGAAAGGGTTATTTTTGCTTGTGGTAGACTGCATACTTGGTGGAGAGAATTCTTCAATGTTCAACTTTGAGAGTATATTGTGTTAATATGGACTAACCTCGAGAGCAGCAGAGGTGTATTTATATATATATTCGATCCGGATTATCCATATGGGTCTGAACTCTCATCGTCGAGGTCGTTCGAAAGACAGATTGGTTACATGAGGCTTTCCTGTATTTGCTGCTGAAGCTTAAGAGAAAATCAATCGTTTAACCAAATTAGAAAAAGAGGTTTTCATATTCATATTTTTGTATTATGACTCTTATTTGTAAGCTTTGCCAATCAATCCATAGCACCCACCTAGCCAGATAACAAAGTAAATCACTTGAGATGTAGTTATTCAGTTAGTAAGCTTACATCAAGCTTGCCATGTTGTTTTAAGTTTAAATAAAGTTATGCAGTATCCACTTGGCAGGCAGCAATTATGTTATACCAAGTTTGCAGCAAGTACAAGAAAATCAATATCAAGCTTGAAGTAGGCTTACCGTAACCACATGTTTACTTATGAAACTTTGTCAAATTTGCAGAAAGTTTATGTCAAGCTTGCATCAAGTTCAGGACACACGAAATCTAACCAATATCAAGCTTAAATTAGGCTTCCAGAACAGTCTGTTACCTTCTTCCGAGCTTGAATCAAGCTTCGCGATTTTCATTCGTTAACTTTACGACAGTTTCGGGCGAACTTTACAATAAGTTCGGGAGAGCTGAAATCGAAATACCTGTATAAAATCAATTTGAAGCTATAAAGATCAAAGTAAAGTCACATTTGTTATAGGTTTGTTGTATCAAGTCAATAGAATAAAATCAAAATCAAGGAAATTTTAAGCTTGAAAAAGATTTCTAAGTTTGTGTGTCAAGTCAATATTAAGAGCAATTCAAAATCAAGTCAAAGTCAAGCTTGTAACATGTTTCTAGGTTCGTAGTGTTAAGTCAATAGAACCAAAGTAAAATCAAGTCAACGTCAAGCTTGAAATAAGTTTCTAGGTTTGTAGTTTCAAAGGCAATGCAAAATCATGCCAATGTCAAGCTTGAAAAAAAGATGTATAGTTTTAAGTCAAAAGTTGCAATCAAAGTCCGTGCACTATTAACCTTGATGAAAAAGAGCATGCTGGTTGAGTACTGTTGAAAAGTCCTACAGTTTTCCTGAAATAATACTATTCTTTTAACGATTTTCCTCTGCAAAAAGAATTCTTTAAACATATTTTGCGATACTTCCGGTAAATCTTTTATTCACGACTAATCTCGTAAGTTGGCAACCTTGTTTCTTATAAACAAATCCTGTGAGGGATGATTGTCCGGTGAAAGTGGTCGCGCAGTTGAGAGAAGAAGCCCTCTTGAAGAGAGGAGTTTCCTGAAGTAAACAAGTAAAGTCATGGACTACTTTCACTATCACTTGCCCTCACACACTGCAATTCCTTGTTGGAGTAAAAGGGGGAGGCTAATAATACCAAACAAAAAAAGAAGAAGAAAAAGAAAAGGTCGGGGACGAAGGAAGACTAAACGTTACGGAAGTGATGCAAGTACGTTACTCACAAACACTTACGCTACACACTTGTTACGGAAACTGTTGTAGTTCAACGAATACATTTTCATTTTCTCTGGCATGCTTTTCAGAGTAAATACAGAAAGATTTAGAATAGTTATTTGCGAATTTTCTCGCAAATCCTTAAAGTGAACAGCATACATTGCTTAAAATAATTATCTAATATGTGTAACGAAAGTTATATTCGATTAACTTTGCTTCTACAACTGGAGAAAGTAAGTTTCTTTTTAGAGACTTGGTGGTAATGTTAGAAGATATGTGGGAAAAAAATGTTCTAACAAAATAGTTCCTCGTTTAAACACTATGAAATTCCCGTTAAACACCCAGCTTTCATCGTCCAGTGTTTGTGGTAGTGGACTTCGAAACGGTACTGGGGAGCTAAATAGCTCCGGCTCGTACTGCCGGTCATTCTGACTGAGATTTTCCAGAATTTTTTCCTCGAGGTGACCAATAGGTTAGTCCGCTCGCTTTCTGTGTGCATGGTCACGGGTTCAAATCTCACCGGGGGTATACTGAACTGAGTGGTTCGGAGCCCACTACACCAAAAACTGTAGATCCCGTCCTTAGAAGCTTGCCAGCTCGTTTAGGATGTTAACACCAATTCAACGAATCAAATCCAGAAACTTTTCCTTGGTTCCAAATACGGAAGTGATACCCTGACAGCTACTGACCCCATCCTTATTTCCGGAAGAACGTTAGCAAAGGGACGTGATCCCTCTGAACTGATAATGGTTTAGCTGTCTGTCTAGACTATAGAAAATAAACAAAATAAAACCAGCATGGATAATTCGTAAAATGAACGCAGCTAACCAAAAGAGAAAATTTGACAATTTTAGAGTGAAAAAGTGGTTGAATTAATCGAGGTTAGTCAGCTTTAATTTGGCATGAATTTCTCCCATCCTGGACTCATTGAGACGCTGATGTCACGGTGTCTATTTGCGTTCGTTCCCAATGTGTGTGCGTGTTCACGGGTTCAATTTCCGTCGAGGTCCGTTGAACGAGCCTACGTTAGCAAATACTGTAGGTCCTGTTACTAGAAGCTCACCAGCTTCTTTTGAAAGTTCATAACAATGTAATCAATCATTGAAGCGGTTGTGTGCATTTTTTGGATTAGAGAAAGTTAACGAAATGATAAGGACCTGCCAGTTTTTCGAGTCAGCATTTTTAAAATGCCGCCGTCGGGGTCGGCATTTGGTTTACTGGGTAGATTGCATTTTATGTAAAGCACTGCTTTAGGAATATCGTTAAAATATATTATTACCCAAACGAATGATTCAATTGTCCATAAACTTACTTGGAATAAATATCCAATGGTTGCTGCTGTACCACTGATTAATTCTAAATATGATCCTTTACTGTTCCTATAGTATACTAGCACATGGACAAATGAACATTCGAGACCAGAGTAAGCCATAGTTCTCTTCTTCTCCCATGACGAATTTTATCTTTACCTTTAGGCAACTTTGGCTCGGGCTGGATGGATTACTTGGGTGAATTGGTGGCATGAAGAAAGTGGGAGGAAATGGTAGAACCCTGAGAAACTCCACTCACACGGTGTTTGTCTACCACAAAGTTCACATGGCATGAGTCGGGAACGAACCGATGACCCCAAACATCAGAGATGAGCGCTCTGCCACTGAGCCACCCCCACTTCGAACTAAAAAAAATATTACAAACATAACTATAATTTGTGCTGAGGAATAACTGTGTATTAATAATTTTGATTAAATATTTTTTTTAATTGAATTGTTCATGCATTACTTAAAAGGCGTATCGGAATATTTCAAACGTAGCCATAACACACAGCGCATGAGAGAAGCAAACGATTTCTGCAACACTGGCACCGAAAATTGATGATGAACTGATGTATGATGTCATGCCCAATATGTTTCGATGCAGCATGCAGCATATAGGAAGTTCTTGGTCTGTATATAGCTTGTACCTGATACAGACAAAATGTAAAGGTTATTTGTAAGATTCCACTTTTTCAGTGTTTCTTTCAGTTATACGCCTCGCCGGGATGGGATGGAGGAGGGGGGGAGCATGTGTACATCTGCAGGGGCATATCTGATCTCTCCGGGTATATACAAGAATATTCCATATGTTATTACGTATGCATGCATGGATGTTATTTAGAGAGTCCTAGGATACTTCACGAAAAAGAATCTATGAAAGCTTTAAAATTGTTTTTTCTTTAAGGATCCTGAAGTTCTGAAATTACCAATTAATAGTGATTTACCTAATTAGCGATTCCCTAAATATGCGATTTTTAGGACATCGCATTACTTAAATATGCGATTCAGAAAATAAAAGAGGGCAAAAAGGGACTAACATTGAATGGTTTAAACCAACTGTTCGTATACGCGGATGATGTAGATTTAATAGGGGACGAGATAGAGACACTACAAAGTAACACCGATGTCTTATTAGAAGCTTCCGATGAGATAGGGTTACAGGTAAACATAGAGAAAACAAAATACATGATAAGCCATAAGACAGGGAATAACGGAAATAGATACATAACAACGAAGAATGAGAACATGGAGAAAATAAATAAATTTAAATATTTGGAAGCATATGTAACAAGAGAAAACGAGGTCACGGAAGAAAAGAAAAGGTCGCTTAGTATCGGGCATCGCATGTTTCTAGTTAGCCCAGAAACTCTTAACCTCGCGATTAATATCAAGAAAGTTGAAATTGAAAATATACAGAACGGTTATTCTGCCGGCAATACTTTACGATCGCGTAAGTTGGAGTACGACTCTAGCAGATGAACATAAATTGCGTGTGTTTGAAAATCAGGTTTTGAGAAAGATATACGGGCCGAAAAGGAATGAAATGACTGGGGAATGGAGGAGACTGCATAAAGAAGAACTTCACGGAGTTTGCGACTCACCCGATGTTGTAAGAATAATGAAAACGCGACGACTAAGGTAAGCAGGACATGTAGTTCGGATGGGGAAATAGCGAAGATTATATTCCATCGTGGTTGGTAAGCCGGAGGGAAAGACACCGTTGGAAAGACCGAGACGATACTGGGAGGATAATATTAGAAGGGAACTTCGAGAAGTGGGTGTTTGTGATGAAAACAGGCTCGATCTTGCTTAGGATAGAATCCTACGGAGAACGTTTGTTACTGCAGCGATGAACTTGCAAGTTCCGTAAGCCATAGACTAAGTAAGTGCCTAAATAAAGCGGTAATTTTTCTTATCAATTATTTGACAAGGACTTTTTTTACTCACACCTTTAACAAATTTCTCAACCTCATCAATAAGGAATGTGGTTCCGGGAGTAACCTTGGGACAATTTCTATTTTAAATCTTAAAAGTTGGCGTTTTACCTAGGTTTCTTAAGAAGATGTAAAATTAATTTTGAAAGTAGTCTCTACATTTTAAAATTATCTTCCTCAAAAGTTCTTCCTCGAAAACTTATTAGTAACGCTGAAAACAATCAGGATTTTTCAAAATAACAAACAAGTAGCAAACAGAGCCAAGTAATAACAAAAGCTAAAATGTTTTTGGACAAATTGAACACATAGGCACCATCGTGTGCTGAGTCTCCTGTGTCTACGAACTGAAGAACTTGCGTAGGAAGATGAACTAGCTCGCATGGGATTGCCAAAGAATCTTGTGATAAGACTCAAAAAGCAAAGAAATAAAAAATAAATTATTACTGTATGTCTCATAGAAATAATAATAAGTGTAATTTTATGCCAATAGGATTAAAAATATCAAATCACAAAATATTCTCTGTGCTTCAACTCTGAACGGTAGAGATCGGAACAATATGCGTCCCGACGAACGAACACAGGACGTAGAGTCGAAAATTGGGACTGTCCCGACGTAATCGGGACGGGTAGTAATCCTACTTCAAGGATCAATTTCTTATGTTCACTTTGCGGTTGTGATCTTGAGAAGTTATTGGTAGTGAAACACGAAAATAAGTAGATGGAAAATTAAGCTGTTCGAGTCATTCACACTTATAATATCGCTCCTCATTGCTGCCTATTAGAGTCCTGCAAGCTGCCTATTAGAGTCCTCAGCTGCCTATTAGAGTCCTGTAGTTGCCTATTAGAGTCCTACAGCTGCCTATTAGAGTCCTACAGCTGCCTATTAGAGTCCTCAGCTGCCTATTAGAGTCCTCCAGCTGCCTATTAGAGTCCTCAGCTCCCTATTAGAGTCCTGCAGCTGCCTACTCTGAATGACATTCTCTATAGGTTCCTTGTTTGTCCTCAGCGATACGAACATCGGAGATACAAGCACCTGCACTAAGCCATTACCTCATCAGGTAACCATTACCTCTGCCTATTCCTCATCTTTGACTCCGGAATAATGCTTACCGAGTCACCGTGAGACTACTCTCCTAAAACATACGGCCTTTGTAGTCCATAGACTAAAACATTTAATGCATAGAAAAGAATTATAAATATAATTTTTGACTGAAGCGGGTATGTGCATAAGATATATATTGTACTCACATTCTAGGATTGTCGACATAAATTTATTCTTTATGTCTTTTTAATAATTAACCTAGTTCTTAAAAATGCGGAAATTATTATTTTATTTATTTATCAGGACAAAGTGTTTCTATTTACATAGCTTACTGACAAATTACAGTGGTAAGTAGTTTGCTGGTATAAAACAATGACATTGTTCCGGACTGTTGCTATTCATTACAAGCTATTAAACTTTATAATAAAATGAGGCAATAACGCTGTTTCTTTAGCGCTTCCACCTCTCCCATTACAAATGTTTCATCCACTTGCTTCAAAGGAAAATACACTTGAAAAGGACAGTTATTTTCTTTTCTACTCGTTTTGTCACTTTCTCAAATCGGACATTGACTTTAAGAAATATTTAATAAAGGGAATTTTCTTCGTCCTGCGTATTTTTCTCGTCTACAATGCATTAGTATTGCACAGGCAAAACAAAGGTTATGCATCCACGGTAAACTTGGATTAAAGCTGATGCAATAATGAATATACTACTTTTTTCTCCACTTCAACATTGGATGAAATGCTTACAGTAAATGTCTTTCAATTTATTCTTTATTCTTTCATTCCTTCAATTTATTTATTAATTTTCTTTTTTCTTTATTTACTTAATTTTGCTCTCTTTCCTTCTTCTTCCTTCTCCCATTGCTTCTCTCTTTTCCCTTTCTTTCTTTTTCCTTCCTTCCTATCTTGGTCTTTCTTCTTTTATTTTTTCTCTTTCTTTCTTTTTCTTTATTTCTTTTCCTTCTTTCTTTCCTTGTTTCTTTCTTTTTTCTTTATTTTTCTTTCCATACTTATGTATTTTTGTTCATTCTTTCTTTATTTCTATTAATTTTCTTTCTTTATTCATTTATTTATTTTCTCTCTCTTCCTTTGTTTCTTTATTTTTCATTCTTTCTTTCTTTATTCATTTTTCTCACCTTCTTTCTTCCTTCTCTTTTAAATTATTTTCTTTCCTTAATTCTTCTATCTTCTCTTTCTCTCTTTTTGTGTCCTTCTTTCCTTCCTTTCATCTTTTCTTTTTCCTCTCTATCGTTCATTGGGGATTTCTTTCATTCTCTAATTCGCTCTTTCCCTTTCCCTAAGCTCAAGACCGTGATTTTGTTTTGCTGCTAAGCTCAAGGCATTGATTTTGTTTTGGTGTTAAGCTCAAGACAAAGCCTTTGATTTGCTGCGAAGCTCAGAACAGTGACTTTTGCTGCAAAACTTAAGACAATGACTGACTTTTTGCTACGCTCAAGACCTCGAGGCTGACTTGGATTTGCTGTGAGACTCAAGACAGTGACTTTGGCTTGCTGGGAAGTTCAAGAGAGTGCTTTCGACTTACTGTAAAGCTCGAGACAGTGACTTTGACTTGCTGCGGAGCTCAGGACAGTGACTTTTGCTGCAAACCTCAAGACAGTGACTTTGATTTTTTTTTGTTAAGCTCAACACAGCAACTTTGATTTGATGCGAAGCTCAGGACACTGACTTTGAGTTGCTGCAAACTTAGCAGTGTTTCCGCAAACTTAGCAGATTTACTGCGGAGCTCAAGATAGTGACTTTGTCTTGCTATAAAATTCAAGACAGTAACTTTTACTTGCTGCGAATCTCAAGACAGTGACTTTATCTTGCTTAGGTATGGTACCGAGACCGAGAGTAGTCTTGGTCTCGTTTCGCTCTTGTCTCGAATTCGTGACCATGACCGAGATCGAGACTAAGGTCCAGGAATCGAGACGAGACCGAGACTCTATGCAACGATACTTACTCAAGTAGAAAATAAGACCGAGACTTATCCATCGAGACTCGAGACGTGACTGAGTCTTGCCTCTCGAGACTATAAGCTTTATTTTCATGAATGTCGATAATATTAATTTAATGCTTTTGTTGATGTTTCATACTAGAAGAAGTGTTGTGACAATTAGTTTCATTCTGATATTTTTTTAAACATGTTATATTGTATTTTTAAATTATGACTATCAGTCATGTAAGTAGTAAATGCCAAGCTATCTTCTGTTGTCTTTCAATAATAATATAAAAGTGTTGGAGATTTATTCGGGGACGGATAAATACAGACATTTATTTTCTTCTCCGAATTTTCACCCCCATGCTTCCTTCTTGCTTATAGTTTTTACTTCTGTTGACACTCTCCCATTTATATCAGTTTCTGCTAGACTGATCCCGTAAAGACTGTAAAGCATACGTCAAGAAGTCGAACGGTAAAATTGTAATATAGATCTTTTCTTACACCATTTGCATATGGAAAGATTTTTGCAATATTAACCGGTACCTTAGAAAAGAAGGAGACTATATATATACGAGGGTGATTCAGAAAGTAATGCCTCCAAGGTGATACTTTTATTTATGTTTGACAGATAGCACTAATACAGGTATCAGTGGAAACCTTGCAATGTCAGCTACAAATGGTGGCATCGTTTTTTAACATAGTCCCCATTACGGGCAACACACTTGCGCCAACGCGAAACAAGGTTTTTCATGCCGTCGGCAAAGAATTGTGGTGGCTGTTGGCTACACCATTGCCGAACTGCTGCTTCCACCTCCGCGTCACAACTGCTGTGTTGGCCCTTAAGGTGATCCTTACGTTTGGGGAGGACCCAAAAGTCGCAGGGCGCAAGATCCGGACTATAGGTAGGATGAGGCAGAATGTCCGTGAACCTCAGGCGCTACAGTGCTTCCTGAGTTTTGTGGCTTGTGTGCGGACGAGCATTGTCGTGGTGCAGAATTGAATGTTTATCTTTGCGAGTGCGTTGCAATCTGGAGCACAGTCGATTTAGGGTGTCAACGTAGCGATCTGAGTTTATTGTCTGACCGTTTCGCAGAAATTCAGTATGCACGACCCCATCCCAATCCCAAAAGCGGGTCAACAACACTTTGCCAGCAGATGGGACAACTTTGATTTTTTGGCGGAGGAGAGGACATGTGGAGGTACTCCATCGACTGACGCTTCGTTTCCTGGTCGTAATGGTGTGTCCACGACTCGTCGCCAGTAACAATTCTGCGAAGAAAGTCATCACCTTCCTGTTCATATCGCAGGAACAGCTGCTGACAGATTCTCTTTCATGTCAGGCGTCTGTTGCCGTGGTACCCACCGAACGCACATCTTCTCGTAACGCAGAAGGTTCTTAACGATGTGGTTCACTGAAGCAATGGAAATGGCGAGCGTTGTTGCGATCTCGTGTTGCTTGATCCTGCGATTGCCCCGAATCAACTCGTCCACTTCGGTGCTGATCATGGATATTTGATACGGCTGGATTTTGGTCTTTCACAGTCCTTGCCCACCTCTGCACAGTGCTGACGTCAACACAGGCATCCTCGTAAACTGCAGTCATATGGCGATGAATGTTGCTGGGCGCACAACCTTCGACAGTCAGAAATTCAGTGACAGCCAACTGTTCCAACCGGACGTCACCACTAGATGCCATGGATTGCTCTATTACTCTGGAACGAGGAGAGATAGGAAAGTGAAACAAGTGACATTCTATAGCTTAAACATCAGTGTATTAATGGTAAACAGTTCACAATGTTTGCAGTACTATTGGCCAAGTAGTGGGCTTGGAAGCATTACTTTATGATTGCCCCTCGTATATATATGGAACAAGTATGTCGGAGCTCAGTCGAAGGCGGGACACCTCAACTATCTTCGTAGCCTTGGTAGTTCCTGATTTGAAAGTTGTCGACAGATAGACATAGCGATTGTATAAGGCATCCCAGCTCTTGTTGCTGAAGCCAAAATGTTGCATAAAATTTCCTGTACAAACTTCTTAGTTTATGCAGAAGAAAGTCTGCACAACCTATCACGTAAGCATACCTGCACATTCGATAAAAGCAGTAAAGTTTTTATAAAAATCAAGTGAGGCGGAGCGAGCGTCTAATTTGAATTAACTACATGTCGTTGGTGAAGTTTCACTGAGACCTCTCAAACAACAACTCAACCACCTTCGTAGGCCTAAGAGTTCCTGAGTCGAAAGTTCTTGACAGACGGACGTAGTGGGAACATATTATAATATTGTATTTACGAGTAATGCCTTATACACAGTTTTTTTTTTTTTTTTACCTATTAAGCTAGGATTGTTGGAATGAAATTTTAATCTAATAACACGGCTTATGTGAAATACCGATGTGCTTATTTCAGTTTATAAGATTCGCAATACGCTATTTGCAAATAGCGCCTACCTGGAACATACTTCACTCTTTTTCTTTTTGCTTTAATGTATTGACTTGCAGCTGTAATCCATGCCTATGAATTGGTTCTTTTAGTCATTCAAGAATAGTATTGTAAACTAATTGATTCGTGTGACTGTGGAGTTTGGTAAATGATATTTTAAATTCCTGTGTATTTGATTATTTCCTTGTACAAAAGTTGACAATAAGTAAAATTTTTGTCACGTAGTATACACTGTTAAATATTATATTAACGTTGCTAGGAGTCGTCAGGAATTTTTCGCAGAATTTTTAGTATTTCATGTTGTTTCACTGTAAGGGAGGAAACCTCATGAACTTTTCGTATGTATGATTATCTGGATGTTTTCCGTTTTCAGTTCTGCACATGCGCAGAATGAGAAAACTTTTTCTTATCGTAGCTGTGTGCATTCAATATTGATCAAGATTTTGCTGTCTCCATTTTGTCAGCTCTTATTTTGGTAGAAATATTTTGAGTGAATGGGAAATCCGACCCCTAACTGACAATTACATAAATGATTAAAATGTGGCGTAAGTCGTGTTATCAATTAAGTTTATATCTTCTGGTTTCAACCAACATAATTCTAACACTCATTAATGCTTTCTTTGAATTGGAAATTTAGAGCAGTCAGTACGAAGCTGGATTTTTTAAACTAAAGAACCAGTGTTCGAATCTCCTATTTTTTCTTTTTCTCCCAATATTCCTGAGAACTGTATGATGGATGCCTTTTATTAGCCAAATTCCTGACAATTTCCAGGTTGCCTAGCTTTTCTAAGGAATGTTTCGGAAAATCTTTGGCAATGTACGCTCATTTATTTATATAAATTTCGTAGAAAATTTCAACTAAAATGTATTTTTTTTATTTTTAACGTAACAGTTATTCAATCATTTTAAATATAATTTAGAAATAGCAAAACTTGAATGTTACGTATACCAATTTAGCAATTTGAGGTATAACATGGATTCATTTCCATAATAGAAATATTTTTATGTGTCTCAGTTATTGGTATGATATATATTCTAACTAAAGATTTATATTACTTTAAAATCCTTATGTTTTTCCCTCTATTTCAGAATATTATTTCTAATCTAAATCTCAAATTTATTATGTAAAAAACTATGTTAATATTATATTAATATTCTTGTTCTTGTCCTGACATCGGAAAACCTGCATACCCATTTCAAATAAGACTGCAACTTTTTAAAGTATATCATTTCTCGAAACTATCGAGACGAGAGCGAGACAAGACCGAGACGAAACTGAGGTTTACAATCGAGACCGAGACCGAAATTTTCAGATCGAGACGAGACCAAGACCAAGACTGTCCTAAAAATTCGAGACGAGAACGAGACTGATGCCAGTCCCGTCTCGATACCATCTCTAGTCTTGCTGCGAAGCTCCAAACTTTACCTTTGACTTGCTGCAAAGCTCAGAACAGTGACTTTGATTTGTTGCGATGGTCAAGACAGTGAGTTTGTCTTGCTGCAAGGCTCTGACAGACTGAATTTTTTGCCACTCTCAAGACTGAATTTTTCAACATTCTTCAGACTCAATTCTTCGCCGCCTCCGAGACTACATTCGTGGCTGAAGCGAAATGTGGCATGAACTGTTAAGACTTTTGTCTATGTTTTGTACAAATATATTGCAATTTCCTTATTTAGATTTGAAAATTTATTGAAAAAGTATTGAAATACAATTACATTTTAATTAGAGAACCAGCATCGGTAGATCTCCGGAAGTTCAGAAGATCCCGGTCCCAATAGTGCTCCACACCCAGACAAAAATACTCTAGTTTTACAATATATTAAATAAACATATTGGTGATTTAAGAAACAGCGCATGGTTGCTCCACAAATGGCAGCTCTCCGGAACTCCACAAGATCCCATTCCAGGGTCCCGACGCTGATCCTCACTGAAGCAAAGCAATTTTACAAGTAACATTATATAGACTATAAAATATTGGTTTGAATATATCAATTACATACAATAGTATTTTAATACATTGCTTGGGATTGATGAACGACCTCTGACCTTCAGAAGTCAATGGCTCTTCGGTACGACTTTATCTGGGATATCAGACGATCCCCTCCTCGGCACCAGAAATCATTCATCATGATCCATATCAAAATGTTAGTTTAATGTGAAACCTAAATTAATGGGATGATTTAGGTTTATTTTCTAGGTAGGGTGTATGTAACCAGTGTATTTGTTGATTCTGCTTTCGAATGTGCATTGTTTGCGTCTCTGTAAACAAAAGCGTCGGCACAAAAATGTCATGGCAATAAGGAAAGGAGATGCATGCATTTCTAAATGTTAAAAATTAGGTTGCATAAATTATTCATCTGGAACAATGCCTTCGCTCACAGCAGAGGACGAATCGTCCTACACATGATGATGAAATTTATGTATCAATGTTCCCATTGTAGTCTTACTCTCGTATTGTGAGACCGAGCGGCCGTTGCTCAGTCATAGATACTTGTAGTTGGCTTAGCATTCGGGAAGTAGTTGGCTTAGCATTCGATCGATCCCGGCGACCGAATATCCTGAGTTTTTTTCAGTTTTTTCCTCAGTCATACCAGGCAAATGGGATGGTACCTACAATGTAGGCCCTGACCGTCTACCTTCCAACATCCTCAGTAGGCCAGTGGGTCGCGGTAGGCCCAGTGGGTCAAGTAGGCCTTGGTGGGTCGTGGGTCAGTGGGTATTGGTAGTTAGTGGGTTAGTGGGTCGTGGGTCAAATTGCCATTGACCCACGCCAACTCTGCTCAATACTAATGCTCATTACACGAGCTGGTAAGTTTCTAAGGACCCATCTAACAGCTTCTGGTAAAGTCAAAACACAGGGAATGAAGGAAAAAGAAACAATCAAAAGTACAAACATAGTGAAAGTAAAAAAATGTAAATACCCAGTCTATGTAACAAGAAAAAAAGTCGCTGAAGAAATAAAAAAAGCACTGGTATTGGGCAACGTATGCTTCTATTCAGTCCCGAAACTCATAACCTCGAGATATCAAGGAAGCTGAAATTGAAAATATGCAGAACTGTTATTCTGCTGATAGTACTTTACGGTTGCGAAAGTTGGAGTACGACTCTAGTAGCTGAATATGAATTACGTGTGTTTGAAAATAGGGTTTTAAGAAAGATATAGGACGAGGTGACTGGAGAATGGAGGAGACAGCATAATGAAGAACTCTGCGAACTCTACGACTCACCCGATATTATAAGAATAATGAAACCACGCCGAATAAGGTGGGCAGGCCATGTAGCTCGGTTGGAGAAAAAACGAAGTTTATATTCCATCTTGGTTAGAAAGACAGTGGAAAAGAGACCGTTGGGAAGACCGATACGTTGGACTTCGGATCAGCAGTGAGTAGGCACGTGGATTTCAACTCTCCTGTTGGTCATCCATACAAGGTTATACCAAGCAAACACCGAGATTATACCATAAGTAAGGCCCTGGCCGACACATTCCCTGTAACCTCTTTCTTATCCGATTCCGACCTGAGCCACAGATCCCTAAAAGCTATAAATAAATTCAAAATAAAGAAATTCAGAGATATTTAAGAATCACTTTCAAAGGATGACAATAACCTTAAGGCGGCCATGTCTCTCTTGCTTAAAATGTACTATTGCTGCTATCTTTTCTCTTGACTTCACATCTTTACTTTTAAGTATTCAACGTTTTAAAATACAATTTAGGTAATCCATGAGCCCTGTAAATTATTTTCATGTAAGGTAAAGTCGGGAAGAATGGCGCAAAATTAAGGAAAAATTCACTAAATTTTTAATTTTTATGCAAACTTCTAAAAAAAATTACAAAATGTTTTCAATAATATCTTATACGTTATTACATTCTATTAATCTTTGTTGTAATCCAGTGTAAACTATTTAGAGTAAATCCAGAGTAAAATATTTCCTTTGAAAATATACACACCGTTCATGAAACTTCAAGCACTTCCCTTCTGTGGTAGACGGATATAAATTATGATAAGTTTCAGCAACCACGTTCTGTCAACATAGGAATTCAACTGACGACTCCGAAAGCAATGTATAATCACTTGCCCTTCACTCGCAATACGTCAGTTCCATTCCTTCCCGTCTTTCCAGGATCTACGCAAGCTCTCCTACAGCGTAATCTCTCCCGGCTTTACCTTATCCATAGGACTCAGAGTGGCTCATTCTGTTTAGTGTTTTTAAATCTTGATACCTAAAACTTATTTAACTGTTTTATACTATTCATCAGGCACAACAACAACAATATGCGTAACAAAACTGACTCCATTCTGAAACATTGGCCCTTTTTCGATTAACCTGGAAATGAAAAAAATGAGTTAAGGTTTATTTTCTTGCAAGCGTGCGTTGCGTGCTTTGCTTGCGATTTGGGTGAATAGACAATTGAAATACGTGTTACACGTAGAACACGCAATAAAAAACGTGTTTCAATTGGCTACTCGCCCAAAACGCAAGCAAAGCAAGTAACCGCACGCTTACAAGAAAAGCAGCCTTGAATCTATTTCCTCGTGTGTCTGACTTCAGATACTGACTTATTTGAAACAGAGTCGAGCACTCCAGAATGTTATAGTACAGTTCATTGAATGTTTCGTAAATATGGGTACAATACGTGACAGTGATATTATTTACGTAGATTTGACCAGTTTTTGTTGTCAACCAATAAACTTTTTTTTAAAGAAAAAAAATCGTTGAAGAAACAAGATTTTATCACTGATAAATAATGGATATTCATTTTTGTCGCTTTCCTAAATAGCATAATAATGGCATCAGCATATAGAAAAATTGAACAGATCCAATAGCTTACTTCATACAGTGACCTTGGTGTGAAGTAACATCACAACAAACACACAGTGGCGTTGAGGTTCACTGCATTTTGGAGTAGTTCGTATGCAGTCAATTAGGTCTTAATAGAAGGGCCGAAGAAGATCATGTAAAGTATACCGAGGCTGCTCTCAAAAGAAACAGAAGAACATCGACCTTCGCACTGTTGTAAAGCACCAGCCCAAACAACAATGAAAAGAAGAAACAACAAGACTGAAAAACGAAAGAAGGGGGAGGGGGGCATTCCCCTCCTCTGAGAAAGAAGACAAAGAACAAGAAGAAGAAGAAGTAAGGAAAGAACACATTATTATGTCACTGGTTACATCATCGCTTTGACACTTCACTTGTAGAAAAACGAAAGTACGGTGATTCAGTCTCTCTTGCTGTGAGTGTGTCCTGATGACAAGTAGGTGGGGGGGGAGGAAGGTACCGTAGGAGACGTAGAAGATACATAAGGAGGAAAACGAACAGATCTAAGGGGGAAGAAAGAGGCAGCACAAATCAGTGACATTTTCCTTTTTATCTCTCTTTTTTTTTATTCCCCCTATAAACACTGATGGCATTTCCTGGTGATGTACCATAAAAGAGGTTACTCACTTACCTCCTTCACAGATGGGTAAATCCATCAACAAGAACTTCTTTGAATCCATGACTGAACTGGAACATATCTAGTTTATATTCTACAAAATAAGTGGCAATTTCTTTTATAATCACTAGAGTTGAAAGTTGATTTTTATGGATTTAATTAAACCGTTTGATCCATCTCGTAACTAGTTTACATACCTTATCTATTGAGAAAGAATGAGAAATAGACCCCTTGAAAATTCATCAAGTCACTGCTCCAGCATTCAACTCCTAATTGCAACTTCACTGCTTGTTAGCCACAAAAAATATAATTAAAAAAAACTTAATATTAATTAATTATTCCAATCCATGAACACTGAACACGTAGTCCAATTATCGTAGAAAGTATTCTTTATTCCGTAATAGTGTTGCTAAGTTCATTAATATAATTTAATATTTAGATCTTTATTCTTTACTTAATTATTTTAGCTATTAAGGATTTTTAACTTTATTTCGTGAATTGATTTTCATACTGTCAAGGACCCTGCCAAAACTGTACTTTCTAAGATAATTCAATTAATTGTGATTTTGATTCTGGTTCATTTAATTTTGTTTTAAGTTGAGAAATTAATGACAAATCTAAAGAGTATTCCAAATTGGTTTCAGGCTGTCATTTCTAAAACTTATTGAGGATGCTTGGTGTCTAAAGTGTGACCTTTCCAGTTGTTTCTGTTAATTTTGTTTCTTCTATATCTAGGAATGTGATTTGTTATAATTATTTATAATTAAAATGTAAGAAGAAAACGAAGCCTAAAGGTAGTCTCCAGTTTTTCAGCTTGCGTTAAACAATTATAATTGGGTACAATATCTAACCAAGAAGTATTTTACAATAAAACTGTCTTTCCCAGGAAATAAAATGTGCTAAAATAAAAAAAGTCGTTACTATGTTGTAGCTTGATGGCTGTTGTACGAAGTAGTGACTAGACATCATGGATTTAGATACGGGAGATGGATCGACTGATCCAATACAATTTAGCTGGGTCAACTTTACGACGGTTTTCGATTAATCTTGCCTGGTGAATTGGGATTTACTTGCGTCTTATTGGTTGGCCTATGCCTGGGTGTGTGGAAGCAAAGAATGGAGGAAGATCTAGCTAAGGAAGAGAGGAGGAAGATTGGAATATTTTAAATAAGGTATTGTACGGAACGTGATGTTCAGTTCTTTTTTTTAAATCAATTTCACCTTCCAGGTAATCATGGCTTGTGCTGGCTTCAATTTCGGGTCACTAGAAGTAGATCCATCCCCCGTATCGAGATCCATGACTAGACATAACAAAATATAAAAATCGTGTCGAATAAAGCAGGAATGTTCCATATTCGGATCTATTTTTTACCTACCACAGCAAGAAATCATCAAAGATATGAAACATTATTACGTTGACAGAAACTGTCGTGATGTCAGTGTGTTTCAGGGGCAAGTATTTGTCCCAAAAGTACGAAAAGTGCCTCCCTGAAAATGACTAGTACTAACATGTGTGAACTGGTCTCATACCCTTCTGGAAAAATGAAACATACCTACGGAATGGGTTCTATGAAACAAGCTATGGTGTGATGAACACTATAGTTGTACGAATAACATAGCGTTATCAACGGTTTGCATTATGATACACCTATACACAGTGAAAAAAAGAACGTGTTTTTTTAGATTGAGAAAATATTCTTATCTGTGCATTGAGAAACAATTTTCTTAGACATGAGACATCAACACTCTAATTTAATTGAAAATGCGAACATGTCTATTTGGAAATAAGCTTTGTAAACCATCATTTTCAATAAAATTAGAGTGCTAAGAAAATTGTTTCTCGGTGCACAGATAAGAACATTTCTCTCAGTTTTAAGAAACTGTTTTTTTTACTGTATAATCTCATGATTTTAACAGATTTTTAAAAAATCACTGCCAAAGTGGGCCCAACGTTAGATCTAGCCGGCCAAAAAATTGGAATCTCTGTTGTTGAAATACCAATTGAATATTCTGGAACATCTGCTAATGTGATATCTATGTATTTATTCATTTTTGACTTTAGACCCCCACCCCCAAACTGAAAATCATGGCGTGATCCCTGCTTCTGCAATAATTTGTATAGTGAATATACGGTATATCAGTAAACCTTGCAGGCCTGAGCCAAAGTTGCCTTGTTTTCATCACAAATCAGTGATTTGCCTTACACCCTTCGGCGTTACACTCCTCCAAATTGAAAATCCTGGCAGAATCCCTGCCAATAACTCACATGAATCGTTGGAGTCAAGGAGGCTTGACTACATAAATAGACTCTAATATAGTCTACACAAAGTAGGCAGACTTAATCACAGAGGAAGGAACCAGAGAAAGTTTAGCAAAATACTGGAAAGCTGTATTTATTTTTGGAAAGTTATGAGAAGAAAATAATTTACTTTCTCTCTTTCAACAACTGAATTTAGCTATAAATATAGTAAACAAATCTTTCTCGCGACTAAATTGATGTTTCTTGTAATAATGATCAATCTCAAGCTTGACCGAACATTCTAACTAGTGCCATGATAATAGTATGAAGACATTTTATTTGGTTTGCGAATCGGTCGGTAGTACACAATATATTTACGGCATAAATGTTTGTTTTTCTTTTCACGTTTTAAATAATTAAGTGAATCTTGTTATGAAATTAGAAAAGCAAAAAATACAATCGTGAAATGGAGAAAAGGAAGAATGGTGATTTGCTTCAGTAACGACAGAATAGCTATTAAAGAAGATTATAAAGTATGCATCGTTAGACAGATAAATTCAAGAAAAGGATGAGCAAATACAGACACGAGATAAAAAGTATTATTAATATACATGTTTCTGCATGTTAATTACTTCTTATTGAGATACATAAACTATCACTGAGGACATGCATTAAGAAGAAACATATATCCTCCTTTGCGTCTACAATCTCTGAATAATGTGGTTCTCTGAGTAACAATATTTGAATCTTAAAGTAGAAAAAGCGACCAGCTTTCTTTTACATCGAATCCTCCATAGTTAACTTGTTCTGTTAATAAAACTAGCACTTTTCCCCTTCTCTCTCTCTCTCTCTCTCTCTCTCTCTGTGTGTGTGTGTGTGTGTTGTAAGTTAAAATGCAAAAAAAGTTAGAATGAATGACACAATATTGAATCTTTAAATTAATGGGTATATTTAAAAGAATGGGTTTATTAGTTCAGTGACTGCGGAATATCTTAGCCTAATAAATTCTGCGCATAGAGAGAAATGGCAGTATACGTAAAATTGAAGAGAAATCGACGCTACTTCTTTGTAGCGGAATTTCCCGCCTCAGAGGAATGGAATTATAATGTGTATTTATATCCTTCCTGGGTCCCTCCTCATTTACACCAGAAAAATTCCGGGATGGTGCCTACAAACTAGACACTGGACGACTATTTTCTAACAGTTTATACTCCACACTATTCCAGACTGAAGCTCAGTTGCCTAGAGTCCATAAATAATTACAAATTCAGGCCAAACGACTAGGGCCGTCGCGCAAGTAATACAAAGTTTAAAGCATCTAAAACCAGACATATAAAAATTATATATATATATATATATATATATATATATATATATATGAGCTCCTGCGTAGCCTAGTCGGAAGCGCGCTCGACTTCAGTGCGAGCGGTCCCGGGTTCGATTCCCGGTGGGGGCTCAAAAATTACGGTGTTGACCCAGCATCGTGAGGACAATTGGATAGCTGCTGTGAATAAAAGACAGTGTCGATCACAGTGAGAGCTTCGGCTCTCCTATCCCAACCCGTCTGGTCAGCGTGGGAGCAGTAGACCAACTCCTCCCTTCAGGGAGAGGTCTCATCCACTAGTGGATTGAATATGCCTGGGATTTATTTATATACATATACAGATGCTTATCAGAATAATGGAAACACCTGAACGAAAGTGCAACTTATCAGATTAATATGGTGTCCGGCCACCTTTCGCCTTCAGAACAGCCTTGATGCGACGTGGGATGGAGGCATAGAGGTCGTGAATGGTAGCAAGTGGAATATTACACCATTCCTCGTGCAGGGCATCGGCCAGTTC
>JAGDQP010032259.1:0-21425 GCA_022664845.1 Lepisma saccharinum
ATAAGAAAACTTTCAAAAAGTCGTCAACTTGGATCCAAAATGGCCGCCCCAAAAACCCAATTTCCAAATCATTGAAGGTAGAGAAACGAAATTTTCAATGAAGGTGTATGACCAAGAGTAGGTTACAATAAATGGGGCAAATCTTCCCTTTGGGGGCGCAGCCAACCGTGGGAGGGTGAAGATGTACTCCGTGGTGGTGTAGTGCTGCAGGGAGATTTTGGTTAAGATAAAGGAGGCGCATCCACTCAAAAGCACTGAAGTTGTGGGGCGAGCCCCGGCTCCCAGCGAAACTTCGAAATCTACCTCAGCCTGTAGGCCTACCGAAAGGGATTTTTTCCTTTTAACATCACTATAATTCTATTTTCGACCGTTTGGATTCGCGTTGGTTGGGTCAAAGGAGTACGAAGTAGGGCATAGATATGAAGATAGCAGAGGGAAGTTACAATGTTTCCATCTTCCTCCTCCTTTCCTTTCTGCGTGTTGGTGAGCGCAACTAGGAGGAGCTGTTCCGCAGTAGCAGCAGCGGAGATGAAAAAATCATCAGGCCTCCTTTCCTTGTGGTAACGTGAACAGTGAAGACAGCACTTTCTTGGACTACTTGCCAAACTCTGCAAACATAATGACATGTTCTGTACGCAGTAAGCTAAAGAAATAAAATTTGGCGCTGGTGAATATTATGACGTATGACTATAACGTTAATAAGTATCCATAGCAACTGCTCTTTCTTCTTTGTCGGTAGACGGGCAATCGTGACATAGAGCTCTGTTTTTTTTTAAAGATATTACTACTACAGTCTATTAATAATTTTATATGCAAAGGTTATATTATGCAGCACCTCGCATAAAGCTATTCTCATCTTCAATTTCCGTGACAGTTAGTAGCGGGAATAAATACGATGTGAAATCTAATCTCCAAACAAAGTATGCAAACAGACGGCTGTTGAAAAATGGGCATTTAAAGCTTAAATGAGCTTAGCTGAATAATTAAATCAATCAATAGTATTCTCCAATTGCATAGAATTTTGCAGTTATTGAGTTTGGAATTTGAATTCCAATTTAAGGCCTTTTGGCATCTTTGGCTCAGGCCGGGATTGGTAAGGTAGAGGATGTGAAGGTATCGGTTAGAGTCTCTCTTAAGGTACAATACCGGTATTCGCCTGGTAAAACCGAGGAAAACCTGTCAGGATGGTCTGCCGCAGGGTTCGAACTCGTATACCCATGTCAGCCGCGACGTTACTGCTTGGACCACGAGGGTTGGGTTTATTAGGTTTGGAATTCTAATTCTTTTTAGGCCTTATAATATAATTTTAGTAATAATCATAGCGATTGAAATGTCATATTCATCGTCCAGATTAATCTGAAATAGAAACAAATGATGACCACGGGAAAAGAACGTGCCTTGTCCATTTTATTGATTTTACGGGAGAGCGCTTTATAGTGTGGTCGCTTAGAGCAAATATTAGCCAGAATCGTGACATTGCATAGTTCTTCTATACCCTCGGTAGAATCAATTTGTAGGGAGGTGCCCGTTTTTCGAGTTCGCCATCTTGAAATACCACGCCATCTTAATTTTCTTCAATGTTTCTCGACTTTCCTTCAAAAATCGCTGATTATGTCCCCAATGGTAGAGTTTACAACAAAAATTGTTTAAATATCTTATTTACCATTAAATTTTCTACAATTTGAGCCTAACAACGCGTTTGTAACTTTCATAATTTTTTAGATACCAGCTTTCAAAGTTTGCTTTTTTCGTAAATTTTCGACTTTTCTTTAAAAAATCGCTGATTATCTCCCCAATGGTAGAGTTTGCAGCAAAAGGTGTTCGATTAAGTTTTATTTCAAATTAAATTTCCTATAATTTGAGCCCAATTCCGCTTTTGTAGCTTTTATAATTTTCAAGATACAAGCTTCCAAAGTTTTGATTTTTTGTAAATTTTCGACCTAAAAAATCACTGATTATCTCCCCAATTTACAGCAAAAAGTGTTCGAATACGTTTTATTTAAAATCTAATTGCCTACAATTTGAGTGCAATACCGCTCTTATAGTTTTAATTGATTCCAAGGTACAAACTTTCAAAATTTTGACATTTTATAGGTTGCTATATGAACCTGTAATACCGGTAGTTGGGTTTTGCTGAATATATACCCAGTGTAGTTCTTGAATGAACGCGGATGTGGGACCGAACCGAGGCTGTGGGTTCCTTTAGGTTGCGTCCGGAACGGACGGCGTGATATTCGATCCGCTTTATTATTTTCTGACAATACATGACATAGTACAAAATTATTGACACAGGTATACAAGTAGTGACCAGTATCAGTAAGTCTACGTGGCAAATACGTTGATTCATGGAATACACTACAGCAATGTTGTCGGACATAATAAGCATTTGTTTAGGATACATGAGAAGGACCGCCACAGCTGCGCCAAGAAACTCGGTGACAAAGATAGGATATGCTTGAGAGAAGCGAACCACAAAATGTTCGGTACCATCTTCCAACACAACTGCGATGGACACATATGGGTGCCATCCATAAACACAGTAGTACGGACAAAGTCGAGTTGAAACAAATCACAAGGCACTGATAAAATTTTCTTAGGTTGAAGCATTGTCCACTGAGGAAAGATATTTTCGGTGAGAGCACACACTAGCGGAAAGCTCAACGATGTAAGCGGATCGGCCCAACTGATGTAGCCAGCGATGACTGTTAGAAGACGGGAAGAGGCTACCGAAAATAGCGTTGGGGCAAAGCGCAAAATATGAGATACTTCGGCAAAATAGACACTGACATAGTTATTGTTGACATTTTAACTTCAGGGTAAACAAGTTCTTTGTTACGCACTAATACACTTTTCTTAATATTAACTGCAAGTGTAGAGTTGCATAGTATGGACACTGCGTGATTTTGACCCATTCTACTCACCTTTTTCGCTCGTGAACGGAGACAAATTCGGCAGAGAAGACGAAGGAGGGGCTCCACAAGACTGGTCCCTGAACCTCTTCATAATCCAGTTGATTTTTGGGTGGATTCCTTTCGGCGACCCGGTCCAGTACGAAGACCTTGTTCCTGAGCCTCCGATGCAACTTCCAGATCTCTCGCCGACCTTCTACTTGAACATGACCTTTACCAAGAATATTTACAATGGCCACCAGACGACCCCCGCTTGATGTTCTTGTGTTTGGCCCAGACTCGCAACGTCGATATTCTTTGCGACCTTCGAATCCAGGAACCCTGGAACGTATTACCCAATGATTGGGAATTCTGGAGACAACTCATTCAAGATGAACGAAATCCAACCTGCGTCTGATGTGGACCATCCAGAAGACACCCCAACCAGGAACGCCCCGAGATTCTGCTTCGGACAGGCACCCTTCTGAATATTGGAACGCTTCCGTTCCCTAGTTCTACAGTTTGCCGAAGTCTCTCAATCCTGAGATATTGAAGCCTTTTTGCCCCCTGGGAATTGGCTACCGCATAGCTTTTTATTTCATACTCTGCTGTAACTGTCCCTTTGCCATGCGTGACACTCCTCGTGCGCTCTTACTAATCTTTGAGGACATGTCGTCAACAGACATCTTACAAGTTAGAAGTTTCTCCCCCCTTAATAGTGAACTTTCCTGTTTTTGTGGTCGAGAAACTAGACGGCAGCGGAAGGGTAATATACGGCTGCCATGATTCGACCTTTCTTCCCCTCCCGTTCACTTACCACGCGTCACGGACTTGGTGAACCAAGTGTCAATAGAAACTGTTTTTTTTTTTTGCCAAAATTGACCTCAGCCGGTTTCTACCACATTACCTTGGCGCTTATACACGTCAATTCTTCGGTATTAAACGTGGCAAGAGATACTTTCGTTTTAAGAGGTTACCATCGATATTATCGTCATTATTAATGTAAACTGCCATGCGAAAAGAATTAAAGTTCATCCCAAGTGATATGTGCACATTGTCTTGTTTATTATGATGACATACTCCTTTACGGCTCAGTGTCACAAGTGTATCACGCAGTGTCCATACTATGCAACTCTACACTTGCAGTTAATATTAAGAAAAGTGTATTAGTGCGTAACAAAGAACTTGTTTACCCTGAAGTTAAAATGTCAACAATAACTATGTCAGTGTCTATTTTGCCGAAGTATCTCATATTTTGCGCTTTGCCCCAACGCTATTTTCGGTAGCCTCTTCCCGTCTTCTAACAGTCATCGCTGGCTACATCAGTTGGGCCGATCCGCTTACATCGTTGAGCTTTCCGCTAGTGTGTGCTCTCACCGAAAATATCTTTCCTCAGTGGACAATGCTTCAACCTAAGAAAATTTTATCAGTTCCTTGTGATTTGTTTCAACTCGACTTTGTCTGTACTACTGTGTTTATGGATGGCACCCATATGTGTCCATCGCAGTTGTGTTGGAAGATGGTACCGAACTTTTTGTGGCTCGCTTCTCTCAAGCATATCCTACCTTTGTCACCGAATTTCTTGCCGCAGCTGTGGCGGTCCTTCTCATGTATCCTAAACAAATGCTTATTATGTCCGACAACATTGCTGTAGTATATTCTATGAATTAACGTATTTGCCACGTAGACTAGCTGATACTTATTGCTCACTCATTGAACTTTCCACTTCAGAGACGAAAATCATCCACAATCCCAAGTTGTTAACTCACTTTCCTCTTCCATACCAAGTAATGATTGTTCAAAGGATTATTATTTAGCAAGTTATTTAGCACCTGAATCCCGTCACATGGATTTAAACTTACGTTTCCACTTATCAGTGTGTGGACTCCTTTTATCTAGAAAACTGCCAAACGGCAGATTTTATCCAAATGTGATTCATGAAACAGTTACTCAGAATTAAGCAATAGCTTCAACAAACTGAAAACTAACTCTTTCAAATTAAAATTTTCCCATTACCCCTCCTTATTCCTATTTCCATTAGCCTACTGTTTTCAAATCACGTATTTCTGTGTATGCTCTGTTATCACAATTTTATTACCTCAGTATCTTGTGTTTGCTAGGGAGTAAGTTTGCCGCGCAGTTTAAAAGAATGATTAGTTGAACTAAACACTTCATTGTCGAACATCATGCCTTGCCTTTTATTTAGAACGAAAGGATTCTGTTTGCTTTTGTGGGTTATTTACATTAGCGACGAATATGATGGTCGCGAAGTACATTGTAATCTGTTGTATTTGTAATTACACTAGTCAACAAATTTAAACTTTATTCTGCCACATGGACGAAAATCGGTCTTCTTTACTAAATCTATCCTGCTGAACACAAAAGTGGCAATGGAAACGTCGTAGCACGTAAGGTTTTTGTGTGACAGAGGTGAGGTGGATTCTGGCAAAACGACAGTATCACCGAGTTTTCTAAATACATAATGTACGTACGTATCTACCTGGGGAATCTTGTCAGATAATGTATTCAGTTTACACAGAAAGCACTAGAGAATACGATTAACAAATGGTACTATTGAAAAACTGATCTTTAGCTCCTATAGTGTACAACAAAAGTTTCAGTTTTCACACTTTAAAACTTGACTTACTAAAGATACTAAATAAAAATTAATATTGACCTAAAAAGCAGAAATCAATAACTCCCAATGGATCAAATGCACAACTGTCTTACAGAGTATGAAAATAATATTTTTCTACTTACAATTAGTTCTTCCTTTTGTAGCGCATGTCACTTTCTCTAAATAAAAGCCAGCAGTAGTCGCCTATCATATAGGATTCCATTTACCTTGATATCTTTGCTCCATTTTTTGAATATCCTGATGGAATCATTCTCCTTGTTCGTCACTCACAGCTCCTAAATTCTCGGGGGAAAAGTCCAAATGGGAATGCAGAAAGTGAATTTTCAGGGACATTCTACATCCTAATCTTTGATAGCTATCCAGGAGCTCTTGAACGAATTGTCGGTAATTTTCTGTTTTATGATTTCCCAGAAATCCATCCACCACGTTATTGAAAGCTTTCCAGGCTGCTAGTTCATCATTATTTAACTTTGTCTGAAAGATTTTAAAAGTTTCCGAATTTGGGCCCTAGTTAATCATTATGTAACTTTGTCTGAAAGATTTTATCCTTTAAAAGTTTCCGAATTTGGGCCCGACGAATATCTTCTCCTTCACTTTCGCGTCACTAAGTTTTGGAAACTGACTTCTAAAGTAGGCAAAACCTTCTCCATTCTTTCCATGGCCTTAACAAAGTTTTTCATTAAGCCTAATTTTATATGTAAAGGCGGCAGCAGAATTTTATTTGAATTTACTAACGGAGTATACTTAACATTGTGTTGCTCTAGCATATATGTTTCTCTTGGAGGCCATCCTTTTCGAATGTAGTATGATTCAGTTGTCCCACAAGCATAGAAAACAACAGTATTTTGTAAATCCTCCCTGAAACCCCAGTAATATAGCAATGACCTTTAAATCCCCCCCAAATTTGCCAACAGTAATTGTTATACTGTATCACAACTAACAACATAGACAGACTTTCATATGTTTCCTTCATCTCTACGAAATATGCCATTGGAATTGATGGTTTAGTGTTCCCATTGCGTAAAAATATTGCTTTAAGGCTTGTTTTAGAAGAGTCGATAAACAACCTCCATTCTTCAGGGATGTGTTGGAAACCAAGTACATCCATTAAAGCATTTATATTTGCACATGCACAGAGGGAATTTTGCATTATGTTGTTGTGACTACGAAATCCCTGTTATTGGGCGTCACTCCTTTGTTGCGTCTTACTCTGGCTGCTTTCTTAAACACGTTCTTGTTCGGCAGCACTAGTAAAACTATGTTGGTATTGCTTTTGTACTTCCCTCTTTCCTAGAATACTTGCAGCACTTATCCATTAAGCTTTTAAACGGTCCATATGCTACTTTCCTGATAAACAGGCTTAAGATCGAAAAGAGAAACAGGAGTGTTAGGCTTATAAATTCGAATTGACCACAAAAGATTAATACATATATTTTGATAGATAATTGTTTACAGATTCGATTTGCTGATCGTGATGTGACGACAGTGAGGTGGATAGCGGCGATGGGCTGATAAGCTATTGAGAGTTATTAGGAGATTATCGTCATTTTAGCGTACAGCATTCAGAGGCTACGCTCCCGACGAGTATGAATGAGGACCCACGTTCAATCGATTATTCAACAGATCAGATTAAAACGTTCTCATTAAAGACTTTTCAATTTAAGGGTTCAGAGAGAAACGGTTTTGTTCAAATTGAATTGAACTACATGAGGATTTATCCCTCAGCCCGAAGGCTACCGGTGACCTCTCAGACAATACTAGCAAAAATCCTCTCAAGGGGACTTTCCGCTGTTGTAGAGCCTGATAACTAGATTTCTCCGTTCTCGTGAACACATAGGACTTGGGTTTTAGTGACAATCGTGAATGAAGACAGCAATTTTACTTTAGAATTAAAATAAAAAAGGGAGGGGGATATAACGCAGAATGCAGGTCTTCGCAAGTGACAAGAAGTTTTGACAAATATAAATTGGTTGCATACGAAATTACTATCGGCCCAAATCAAGTACATCCAAAATTGTAATAGAGCTCAGTTTGAAACAACACTTACGTTCAGCTCTCTGCCTGACCTCTCTTCCTTGGATTGGCCTCTTTACTGTTACCCACTATACTGGAGTAACCACGGAGTACAAGTAATTCTTCTTGCCGACTTCATCAAAAATTACAAGTCCCGAAGTTTCAAAATTATTTCTAAGTTCGGAGACTTTTGTTCCGGAAACTAAGTTTCTCTTTCCCTAGCAGCTAGTTGACTGCGTCTCGCATCGCCTATCCTACTTGATCCTAACCATGTTGAAGCTAGTATCGTACTTTGTCAACAATGGCCGCTGTCGAGTAATTTAAACGAAATTCAAAAAGTAACAGTGATTATCACAGTGAAAACAGAACGGTTATAGCCAGTAAAAAATAACAACTTATCAGCCCATTCCACCAAGCTTCCGCAGCTCTCACATCCGGGTACCTCTTCCATAGCGCCGTTCGGCCGCCCTGCAAAGAAAGGATCCATCCAAAAATAGAAAAGGAACAAAGGTACATGGTTAAGTTCTGCTGTTTGTTGGGGTCATCACACTCAAATGCCCCGAAAATCTTCCGACAGTAATGCTCTTTCCGTAGCATTTCGCTTGTACAAAAAATTACACTGAGTATTTCAACACATATACAACTCAATATTAATATGAATAAATAATATAAATTTAAATATTCACACGTCATACACTTAATTAATAAAGATAAAGAGGAAAGAAAAGAATAGTGCTGGCCAGCTGATTGAAAAGAAGGAAAAGAAAGAAATTTTTTAATCACATTATTTGAATATAAAATAAATTAACATATCACATGTTAATTTTACGTAATATTCAGATCAAAGTCTCTGAGGCCAAACTCAGTGGTGACAATGTAGTAACCCGAAAATTGTTCATGACCGTTTCTGAAAATTGAAATTCTAGTGCTAGGAGCCAGTAAATTCCACTCTTGAAGTCACGATCCAAGCAACTCAGCTTGTTGCTTACTAAGATTTAGATCTCTCACTTTTAAGTCGTTCAATCTGGACTGGTTAACCAGAAGAGGTGTATTTTTGATTGGAATATAGTTTGGATCAAAGGAAGTTGATGGTTCGGGCAATTCATTTACTTGCTCCTTTGGTGGAGAAGATTCTTCTGACTTTGCATATAGATCAGGGATTGGGGGTTCAGGTCCATGTCGTGTGGGTTTTTGAGGGGATGGAACATTTGGGTACTCAATATTAGATTTTGTTCTTTTAGAATGACCCCCAATTTTTGTTAGACAGAAATAACTGTTTTCAGCATGACTGGTTGGTTCACGCCAGACCATTGGCACTGCAAAAGGCATACTACATGTAGCTCGAGTCTTATCGCCACTTCTCCACTTAATAAGACTAGAATAACAGCACACATGGGGAGCCCACACTTTGTCTTGATCACCAACACGGCACCCAAAATAGCTGTTATAAGCTTGTTTTAACGTTTTTGTTAATGATCGGCGCTGACTTTTCACAGTATATTTCCCGTACACGTAGCAGAACTTGTTCTGCGAATTTATACAAGCGCACCGCGATCTTTTCATAGCGGAGAAACAAACACACACACGCACTCACGACGACTTGTGACTGGCAAATCAAAATGAAACAAAATCTAAAATGTGCAAGCAGTTATACGACATTTCCTTAGCTATTTGCCTCAACCTGAATCTTTAGCAGTACAGTCCCATTTTGCGCAGTTTTATTACATCTGCTAAACACGTCTTATTTTATCCATGTGGTAGAAAAAAACAAAACATTCTTGCTGCATGTTGTAAACCTTCGTTTTCATATTTGTGCCCGTGTGGGTAAACGAAATCGTGTCCCCTTCCCCCCTATAAAAGCAATATTACGTCTTAAAATAAGCAATACACACAGTATACATGCAAATATATTTATTTCTCTAAAAAGAATAATGTGATTGTTATGAAACCACGTTTCTTAAGTATAAATCAAAGTTTTATTTGGTAAGGAAACAAGGGCAAGGGGTATGACAAGTGTGAAAAAGGGAAATTTTTGAGGGAATTTCCCCCTACCCACCCCTGTCACGCAAAAACTGTGGGTGATGGAGAAAAACTGATTGCACCTTCGAATTCAGCGCCAAAAGTTCCTTTAAGACCAGGTGTTTTCTTTCATGTGGCAAAAACCTTGTTGACTAGTGTTACTTGAGGTAATGCGTCAATTGGAGTTGACAGGAAATAGTAATATGATGAAATAGTAATATGTTGATATAGTTTGAAAACCAAGTGTCTTTATGATATTGTTGTATGTTAAAAGTGCGTTTTCTATGCATCATCCTTCTTGGCTGTGCTTATACTTACATTTAATAAAGATTTGTATGTTACTTAACCTAATAGTCGAATCTAGCTCCGATTCTGTTACGTTCAGTACTTTTATGGAACTGCTTTAGTCTAGCAGTATTCGATTTTTTTTTTTTTTTTAGTTAATCTCAATGGACGAAGTTGACGACATATTGGTTCCAACAAAATTAGTTATCGTAACTACCGTCGAAAAATAGTCTTCCAAAGTTGTTCCGCTTTTAGTGGAGGTTCGAATTATACGCAAAAATACCTTACTTACCATAGAATTTTGATGCTGATCGCACATAAAGATACTTTCACCAATATCAAAATTAAACTGCGTATATGGTCATTTTTAGTTGAGAAGCTCTGTCTCTTATCAGTGTCTATTTTGCTGTTATGAAAATAAAATATTTAGGGTTTTAAGTTACATATATAAGTTGAAAACAGAAAATACATGATTAAATTGTTCATTGTTTTCAAAAAGAATTTGATAGGAATTATGTGCTTCATAATGTTGTCATCGTGCTACCGTGTCCTGAGAGTGACGTCACCGTCAGTTATTGCCGAACGCTTCCGAGGATGCCCGAATCTCAGATTGTGTAGCCCTGGTAGGTACGAAGGCCTCTTAATAATTAACGACAATGTTGTCAACATTGTAATGGGTAAACTAATACATGCTGAAGGAAATGTTATTGAAAAAGTTAACAGGTTGTTATTAACATTTCTTGGTAAATTAAAACGACGTTGATAGGAAATGTTTAAAATTGTTGATAAAACATTTCATCCTTTATGTTGTCAACAATGTTACCTCCACTTTACATCGCTATTTCCTTACGTACCTAGTGTAAAATATTACCATAACTGTCTAATTATTGGAATACAGTATTTCGATATAAAAGTCATATTTTACGTGAGTGTATTCTACTTCAGTCTCATTTTGGATCATATGCGATACTTTCTTTACAAACTGTTCATTTAATTTACGCTTTTTTGTTATCTGTTTCCTATTTTTGTTTAAAAAATCTTTATTTCCGTTTTCAATCCTCTTACCTTGCAGAGACTTCTTTTCTCTTTTCCGAAACCTCTTAAGAGTTTCCTAACATAGGGGTTCGTTCTGTGGTCTCCATGACAACCAGCATCCCTTTCCGAAGCAGGAGCGCCTGAGAGAAAAGCAAGACAGAGAGCAGGTTGTAGGGATTCTAACAACATGAGGGGTTGCAATCCGAAAAACGAGCAATTCCTGTAATAGCGTCTGGGGAAGTCTATAAACTACAGAGGTATTGTTTGCATTTTCCCCAGTGCTGTTTATTCGTTGTACCTAATGGACACCAAAGCTCCTTGGAAGCCATACAGAATTGAGCTTTGTGGTATTTCAGAGAAGACAAGTGAAATCTGTTTTCGTCGTTTATTTCATTCTTTCTCTGTCTTTTATATGTATAAAGTTGGTATATATACATATACATTTGTACAGTAAAACCGAAGCCATCAATAATACAACGTTCGATATATTAAGACGTGGTTGAAAATTTTGTTCCCGTTGTCATGGAGACGGAAATAAAAGGTATTTTTCGAAAAGTCAGGATTGATGTAAAGTATTCATCACATAGCAGATATTCTTAGAATAGGAAGCTGAACATACACAAGGATTTCTCTTAGTTCTGTGAGAATACCAGTAACTCAAGAAAATGTTCAATTAAGTGAACGCTCATGTTTTAGGAATTAGTGTAGAAACTCATTCACGGACTCGTACTTGTAATACAGGGCGTTATGAAAGTCTCGCGACAAATGTCGGTGACGAGAAAACCTCGTGTACTTTATAATTAACTGCTCTGCAAGTAAGCGCAGATAAGTTTATAGCAGCGTTCCGTAAACTGTGGTCCGCGGACCATTCTCGACGTCTGCTCATATGGTCCTCTGAGTCTAGAGTAAAATGATCATTATTAAAAAAAAAAAAAAAAAGACGGATCAAGTTCAAGAGAATTGCGTATCACCCAGTATAGTTGAGAATTAGAAAGAATAATTTGGTCTGGACTCAAGAATACAATGACTATTAAAAGTTGGACTGCGTGTGGTCACGAGTTCAACTCGCGCCATGGTCAATTGAACGGAGTGGTACGGAACCCACTTTACCAAAAAAGCAAAACTGTAGGTCGTGTCCTTAGAAGCTCGTTTAGGACGTTAATAACACAATTCAGTCTTTAAATAAAAACTATTACAAGTTCCAGAATTATAAGCTCGCTCATTATGTGAGGATAAACGCGTCCTTGCTTTGCACTGTTCTTTTGTGGGTGATGTATACAAGAAGAAAGGTAGAGTTGATACAAATTCAAATTTGAAAAATTAATTCTTTATAGACCTACAAAGTATTCTTGATATAGTGTACTTCAGTTATTTAACAGAAACCAATATGCAGTTCCTTCCAGCTATTAATCCTAATATAAAATGATAAACCGAGCTGCCGTGTCCCAGTGGTAGAGCGTTAGCATAAAATTTGGGAGATCGTTGGTTCAATCCCAGCTACTGACCATCCTGACTGAGGTTTTTTTCAGGGTTTTCCTCAGTGACACCAGGTAGTTACCGGGATGGTACCCTCAACTTAGCCCCTGGTCGACATCTTCGTCCATTCTTTCCTCTCCTCTATCCCGGGCTGAGCCTTAGATGCCTGATATTCATAAATGAAATTTAAATCCAAAATGTGTCAATCAGGGATCGGAATCGACATTTACTGAGAATAATTCCCATTTCTACTAAAATATGTAATCAAGATGGCGGCATCAAATACTTGATCAAAATTGCATGCACGGCTACGAAAAGTGTCTGGGTTTTCCTAGATGTCAATGAAACAACGTGAAATACTAAGAATTCAGCGGAACGTTACTGGGAATTCCTACCAAAGTTTGCAATATTTAATTTGTTTACATTTCGTTTCTGTATGTTTGCAATAAGAATAAATGTTTGTTCTTCAATAACAAACTAAAATAATTTATATATGAACTTAATTAGAAGTCATTTACCAAACAAAACTTTTTTTCCTCATATATGTAAAGGAGTTTGAATTCAAAGTTTAGATGCGAAAATTTACCAGTACGTACAATACACCTAACTGTAATGAAGGAGTTCACGTTCTGTATGTTTTTAAAATTACTACTAGTGTATGTGTTCGCTGGTTTCGCAGCCAAAGTTTCAAACATATATGAAGTTATGTAATCCCAAGCACCAAACTCACAAAGCAACTGAGGTGTTACTGGAGAATGCAAAGTAAATTTTCATTAGTGAAACTTCCAGAAGGTTCAGATCTTCTTCTAGTGTAAATCCCTTCTGCTTTCTAGCCATTCACCTCTTACTGGGAAAACCTAGCTATTTGCACCGGAGCTTTTGGTGGGGTTTAGTACAAACAATGGACGATAAAATCAGTTGAAACACAATATATTTTTTTTAAAATCATGGCAGAAATTTCGCCTGTCAATCTTTAATAAAAACCTTTTCTGTGTATTCGCACATTTTTCAGAAGTCATATTTTCACGGTTGACGTTTCTTAAAAGCGATATACCAAAGTATCTTCCAACTTAGATCTCGCGAATTTTGAATTTTTATTTGTGGCTTTTAGGCATCTAAGACTCATTCTATGATAGAGGAGGAGAAAAGATGCGGGAAAGTGTCGGCCAGAGCCTAAGTTGAAGGTACTAGCATTTGTCTGGTGTGACTGAGGAAAAACTCTGGAAAAACCTCAGTCAGGATGGTCGCCCGCTCGGATTGAGCCAACCTCCTGAATGCTAACCCAACGTTCTACACTGTGAGCTACGGCCGCTCGGTTTAGACCCCACGAGTATATCTATCAATTATTGTTGAAAATTACATAAGCAATCAAGAAAAAAGATACACTTGATCAATTGGCATAAAATAAATACCATAAACAGGAATATCGTACTATTTGACACGTCACATTTTGTTGAAATAACAAAACTTCGAAAAGACCCGTTTAAAACTGGAATAAACAAAGTGAAGACGGAATCTGGGCATCCCTTGTGTTCCGTCTGTGCTCTGTGCAGACACGGCTACTTTTTGTGGCAGTCGCGCGCCACAGCCACAGGCCACTTTCAGCAATACACAGGATTAAATTATTGCATGGTAACGGAGCCATTGAAGTGGCAAGGGTAGGCGACTGATGCCAGGCAGTTCTATTGAATGAGCCACTACAGTGGCCTTTGGCTGTGGTATGGATAAGCCACTTCAGTGGATGTGTATGAATAGACCTTTAGTTTCGTTATACCCATATCTTTTCATTTTGACGAATATCATCACAATATATAAATGAAGTTAAAGACTTTTTGCAGTGAAAGGCATCGAATGCGTTACCCATCACCTCGGATCAGAGCTCTGCAAAGGTTCCATATCTGCGCTCCATGAAAAATTGTTGGTCTATTTTGTAAGAAATAGATGGAATACGAGACTAATCAAATGGCAACAGCAAAAGATGTGAAGAAAATTTGGCTAAATCTGTTTGCTAGTAAGAAAAAAATGTGGTTCTAGCTCGCGAGTTTGTAGACAAGTCCAGTGAAGCGGGTTCGAAGGCAGCACACTTGTTAGTAAAGTGCTTAACTATCAGGTTGGTGCGAATGAAATGACCGTTTTGACATATGGTGGGAAATGCACCTCAACAACACAAAACAGAGATCGCCTGAGGTCACTCGTCTAACGTCACAGACTCCAGGAAACAGGCTTGGTTACCCAGACAGGAGGCATTGTGTAGTTGACCAGGGTCGTGTAAAGCTGCACCATGGAGAACACACAATTTGGAGTGATTTTTCTTTATGAATTCAAACTGGCGCATTCTGCACAGCAAGCCACAAAAAACATGTAACAGTGCATTTGGAACGGAAATAGACAGTGAACGCACCATTCACCATTAATTTGTCAAATTTCATTCCTATGACAGAACATTGCAAAATGAACCCTATGGGGTTCGGATGAGCTGCTTAGGAACACTGTGGAAGCGGACCCTCGGAAAAATGTTCGTGCCTGCAATGGTTCCAGAGTTTGGCATACACCATCCATCCTTCAGTCAGTCGGTGGCTCCGTGCGATCAGTAAGGTGAGAAAGTTGGACTCATGAGTGCCACATGAGGTTGACAGCGGCCAACAAGAGTCGCCGTAGAGGTGTGCAGTTCTCTGGGTGTAAGAAATGAGCGGGGGTCCTGTATCAGGTTGTCACTTCAGATGAAAAATGGATCTGCTATGACGATCGTAAACGGTCGGACACGACAATAGTTGGATCGTATTCAAAGTCCAGGACGGTGTCTTAAACCACCTCTTCACCCACGGAAGGTGTTGTTGCTGATATAGTGGTCTACGGTAGGAGCGATCCATCATATCTTTCTCAAGCGAGGTGAAATCATCACTGCAGATCGTTACAGTGCTGAACTCCATGTAATACACCGCAGACTCGTCCGCAAGCATCCAGTAATGGTCAACAAACATGGCGTCCTCATGGTACATGGCAATGCTCGCCCACACGTTGCGCAAAGAACGGTGCAGGCTCTCCATGAGTTGCAGTATGAAGCCTATTCCCCCCTCTCTCCCACTGACTACCACCTCTTTTGGCATCTCGATCACTTCTTGGCAGGGAAGACCTTCCCTGATGATCGGACGGTGCAACATGCGGTTTAAGATTTCTTCTCATCGCAGACTCAAGATTTATTTCGTCCCGTAATCCAGTCGTTGGCTGAACGATAGCAACAGTATGTGGATGCAGACGGTGACTGCTTTGATTAACCATGTAATATAGTTTTCATTTTTGTGGCCTTTGACATGACGACCTGGACCAAGCGATCGGGAGTTTGTCTGACCATCGACCTTCAGTAATACAGGCACGGTGCTCACACACTGCAGTCCAGTGTGAAAGAGAAATGGAGGTATCGAAGCAGCTTGTTCGCGGGTGTTTGTTTTATGACTTTAAAGTGGGCCTGTCAGCTGCCGCATGAAGTCGTCGCATATGCCAGGCATTTAGTGAGAATGCTGTTAACGAACGCACCGCCAGGCATTGGTTCCAGAAATTCCATTCGGGAGATGTGAGTCTTGCTGATGAACCTCGCAATGGACTACCACATGTGTTGGATGACGAGGCCCTGAAAGCAGCCATCGACGAGGACAGTGGTGTAACGTGTGATGAACTTGCAGAAAGGTTCCATATTTCCACTGAAGCAGACTTCATCTTCATGGGATAGGGAAGTCATACACGTTTAGCAAGTGGGTGCCCCATACATTGTCGGTAGCCAACAAGGAACAACGAGTCATGTTTGTCCTTGGTCACTCGGCACCTGAACACACCCATATTTGATCGCTTGCTCAGTGGTGACGAAAAGTGGGTCCTCTATGACACTCCCAAGCGTACAAGACATTAGTTGTCGCCACGTGACCCTGTTCCTGTCACCTCAAGATCACATCTGCACCCACGAACGGTTATGCTCTCTGTATGGTGGACTTGTCGCGAAGTGGTGCATTACAAGCTCCTTCCACCTGGCCATCGCAAGGGTGTGCTGTTCCTTTACGACAATGCTAAGCCACATGTGGCAAAGAGGACCCGGGAGACCCTTCAGCAACTTGGCTGGGAGACACTGTGCCATGCATCATATTCACCGGACCATGCGCCAACAAATTACCACCTATTTAATTCCCTTGACAACCAACTGCGTGGGAGGTCCTTCGCCAATGAGGGAGACCTACGGAACGCACTCCCAGATTTCTTTGCCTCGAAGACCGCCAACTTTTATCACCAAGGTATTGTGCAACTGCAGGAACGTTGGCAAAAGTTTTTTGATGCTGATGAGGCTTACTTCGAAACCTAAAGGTACGTACCGTCCACAGTATTGCTCTTTGTTTATCACTGCTCTGGAACGGCAAAAACATTTTTGGTTACCTTGTAATTAATACTGTGACTAGAAAGAAATTAACGTTAGAACTTACACGTAATCTTGGATTCGCCCACGAGAATGTTTTTAAAGGTTCGTGTTAGCCCTGAAAAGCCTTTCAACTTAATACCCAAAAGTTGAAGGGTGGGTTTGTGAAGGGGGGCAACAGTGCAGCTAAATCCATTTTAAGTTACGCTCAGGCGCCAGCTACAGAATTGGAAGTTGAATATTGTACTTATAGTACTTAGGAACGTTGAAAATTGCCCCATCCCGTCGCACATGTTTACATTGCGTGCGCTATTCGATGATTTACTGGGTATACTTCGTGTATTAACTTCTACTGAAACTTTAACTCACACTGTTCCTTCTTCTTTAATAAATTAATGAAGCTAAAGTGGAAATTCCCATGATCGTATGATTAGCCTTAGCACAGCCAGCGGAGGAGAATTGCACACACGGGGAGTGAGTAACAGGTTTGTAGTAAAAATTTTGATCAAGTGTGTTTTTTTTTATTATTTGTTTTGTTATAATTTGAAAGCTACGTTGTCGCACTAATAAATAAGTCATAAAAGATATCATGGTGTACCCTTTGATTTGAAGAGAAGCAGGAGTCATTGTTTGAGAATGAGTCCTTTCATTACATTGCATGTCTTTGTTGATTTTTCAACTCCCTTCCGCGCATCACTCCATAAAAGACTTCAATTTGCAAATGTGCAGCAACAATAGTTAAGACTTGCAATAACAGCTCTGCTTGCTGATTTTCCTACTGAGAGGAAACTATTTTTTTCATGCTTCTTCCTCTGCATATGTTTTGTTCCGTTGCGTGAGATAGGCTTGAGTGGTCACAAGAGAAAGGAAGAACTCTTAATTAAAGCAATGGTTGCACATATAGGATGCAACGGCCAGGCGTTTGATGCATTGGGAGCTTTCAGAACTTGACATTGTTGAAGGAAAGGCTACACCCTAGGGCCCCATTGTGTATCCCTCCCTTTTGCTATCGCATGTATGCACTTTGTGCTCATACATGTGCATAGCAGCTTTACAAATCTGCACCGAGCCACGCACGCACACACACGCACACACACACACACTGATGCACGTTAACAATGTGGATACATAATGCGCAGATGCTGTTAGTGACACAATGTTACCAAAACATAGTTAGTTCAATTACTAAGGTCTCAGAGAAAAACTGGGAATATCACTGAAGATTGAAAATGACCAAGGCGAGTAAAAGAAGAAAGGAGGTCAAGAGTTCACTTGTCAACCTGACATTCAATTATTTATTCACCTACACCATTTAGCAAGCAATTTGCAGCTTGGGGCCATTATACAACGGGATTAGTTTACGAACACGCGAAACTAATGCGTCTGATTTATGTTTCAAAGTTTATGCTTCATTAAACTGAGATATGGGCACATGGAAATGAGCTAGAAAATTACAAAGTGTACTCTCATATTCTAAAAATTATGCGTTATTGCTAATAAATGCACAGTTATAACCCATAGGCACTAAATTAGATTTGTTAAAGTGGACATGTATGTGTAAATGAAAAATTTGTAAGTACAGTTTTATGCCTTAGCTATTACATTGTCAAAGCCGTTATTAAGATATGGATAAAATTATATTTGGCTAATCGCCGATTTTGTAAGTAATATTTCGTATCTGAAAGTATTATTAGTAAGCACATTAGCTGAGAAATGCTCTTTAAATGTGCAATCAAATCATCATAAGTGGTAGTCCTATGAATCAGAACACGAATATACATAGAAGATACAAAAGATTTATCTTTAAATCCCCGATATTACATTTAATATTTATTTAAAAAAAATTAATACTGCTATATATAACGTAAATTTAAAATGTTTAAATATAACACCACATAAAGTACCTAATATTAATTATGTTGCAATGGGCAAAATAGTAAAGAAACATACATTTTCTAGAATCTAAATAAATAGGGTATGTTTCACGTAATGTCTTAACTTTATTTTCATCTTTTTCTGGATAACTTTAAGCCCACGTGGCCGAGAGGTTTAAGACACGTTGTTATTGTACTTTTGATTCCCACGTCTGCGAGTTCGAGTCCAGGAACTGCCAGGATTTTTAGCTTTTTTTCAGCCACATCTAAACTTTTTTTCTTCTACGAATTGGCAAACAAATTATGGTGCCATTAATTACCAAATGTGAATGTCGAAATTCCTGAATATTCCGGAATGGAATGTGTTGCGAATTTCGGAATTGATTTTGTATTTCCGAACACATCTATTTGGAACCCACATTATCAGTAACTGTAGGTGCCATCCTTAGAAAGTTAGAAGCTCAGGAGCTCGTTTACGCAGTTCGTAACAATATTATTATTAATGATTTTCAGTCATTGTTTTGGATCTTCCACGTGCCTTTATTCTCTGTTTCATTATTTGAACATTTGCGTTTGATAATTAACGCCACCATAAATTGTGTTATTTTGTATCTGAACACTACCTGTATTTCCCAATTCGTCGACAACAAAAAATAAACGTTCCAATGTGGTTAGTAAAAAACTACAATGTCAGGCAGTTCCTGGATTCGAACTCGTATATATGGAAATTAGAATTCTGACTTCTCCTTTCGCAATTGTTCGTAATTTCAATTTTGTTTCTGGCTGTATCTTGAGCACAGTTCATATCACCTGATGAATGTCTGGAGACGGTGAATAGAATGTTCATTGTAGTGCGTATGAAATGATTCTGCCCCATTCGTCGTCCGAAGAACTGCTGAGGGTTCTGAAGCCCATATTCTAAGTGGGAACCTAAATAGAACGAAGCAAACAACTAATATATATATTGTATATATATGTTATATAATGTCATTTGGTGGTACCTACCTAATTCAGACTGCGGATTCAAGTAGTCTCGATATAAGTGCTTGGATATTTCTCCACCAAGATTGCCCCAACTGGAATCGACACCCAATGATCTCACATCCTGGAAATATCTCCCTGATAGCTTCGTGAGTTGCAGTTTCGAAGTCTAAATGGATCGATCTGAAATTTATTCTAGCTTCTAAACTTCTTATCATTTCCCACAACGCTTTATAAGTTTGCTTATTCTTCTCCTGCAAAGACTCATAACATAGAGGCAAATAAAATCATTTTTTGTATGCGTGAATAATATACAACTGATGAAAATGACGAGGAGCATAAGAGAAGATACCGTCAGCGTACCAGGTGTATAAGCTTAAATCCGTTGTTTTGTAGTCAGCAAAACACATGGTGTGTTCATAGAAAGCACAAAGCAAGTTATTCAAAGTACTTTCCCTCGCTAGCTACACATTTTGCCCACCTCTTGGGCAATTTGTGGATACCACGCCAAGAAAAAGTCCTGCGCTTTCGAGGCAAATCACTCATCAAGCCATTTTCGGATGTCTGCATACGAATCGAAGTGCTGCTCAGCGAGGGCGTGGCCCATCGACGTAAACAGATGGTAGTCTGTAGGGGCCAGATCTGGTAAATAAGCGGGATGGGATAGCACCTCCCACTTAAGTGTCTCCAAGTAGTTTTGGACCACTTTTGACGTGTGCGATGGGGCGTTGCCGTGGAGGAATATCCGCTTGTCATGTCTTTGTTGATACTCCGGCCTTTTTTTCACACAGAGCACGATGCACATTGATCAGTTGTTGGTGGTAGCGGTGTGCATTGACAGTTTGACCCGGTTGCAACAGCTCAAAGTAGACGATACCCTGTTGATCCCACCAAACACACGGCATCGTGTTCCGTCCGAAGCGATTTGGTCTCGAGGAAAATGTTGATGGTTGGCCGGGATAAACCCACGATTTCTGGCGTTTCGGATTCGCGAAATATATCCACTTTTCATCGCCCGTCACAATCCGATGCAGGAACGACTTTCTTCTTTGTCTGGCGAGCAACATTTCGCATGTGTGTTGGCGTCTCTTCAGCTGCCGATCGGTCAATTCATGCGGCACCCATTTTCCGATCTTCTGAACCTTTCCCATGGCACGTAGACGCAATGGAAATGGCTGCTTGAGTAACGCCCAATTGCTCGGTATGCATTTGTTGCAATTGGGTATCGTCCTCGTCCAACAGCGCCAGCAATTGATAGTCCTCAAACTTCCTGGGCCGATTTTCACGCTTCTTGTCACTCAGGTCAAAATTGCCGTCTTTGAACCGACGAAACCAATCTCGGCACGTTGTTTCCGATAAAGCACTGTCACCATAGGCCTCCACAAGCATTCGATGCGCGTCGGCAGCCGATTTCTTCAAATGGAAGCAGAAAAGCAGAGCTTCCCGCATATGCTCTTTTTCTGGCACAAAACTAGCCATGCTTACCAACGGAACACTGTGTGTTGTTGTCTGCACTTGTTGATTATGTGCACTGATTCGTGTTGCCAGAGGTCCAACTCATCCACACAATAGGTCTGGCGTGCCCATGGTTGCTTCATACGCTCACGAACGCCATCTGTGGGCAAACAGCGGATTTAAGCTTATACACCTGGTAAACCTCAACATCACTTGTCTTGTTTCACACATAAATCTGAAAAGCCAAACGGAAACTGTTGTTTACTACGTTTCAATTATAATGTTTTTAACATTAATACTATAGTTAAATTATTATAAAGACCTGATAATGAGACATACAAACACGCTTTAAACTTTAATAT
>JAGDQP010032260.1:0-21425 GCA_022664845.1 Lepisma saccharinum
GGATTCATAGATTTTGAAAAGGCTTTCGATTCGGTCTCCTTGTCAGCAGTACTTAAATCACTTGAACATCAAGGCATCGAAAGTGCATGCATCAAGTTACTGCGAAACATTTACTCGACTGCCACTTCTGTCATTAGACTACATCAAGACAGTGAAAAATTTAAAGTTTGAAAAGGGGTAAGGCAAGGAGATTCAATTTCTCCAAAACTGTTTTGTGCGGTCCTGGAGAGAGTGTTCCAGAATTTAAACTGGGATGAAGTTGGAAGTAAAATTAATGGCGAATATCTTCATCATCTACGGTTCGCTGATGATGTAGTCCTGTTTGCTTCAAGTGCAGAAGAACTACAAACCAGAATGGAAGAACTGAGTAACGAGAGTTCGAAAATAGGCCTTAAAATGAATTTAAGTAAAACAAAAGTAATGTACAACCAACATGCTGCAAAGAAGGGAGTGAAGATTAACGGAGAGACAATAGCCATAGTTGATAAGTATGTTTACCTACGCCAGCTTAAAAAATCGAATGCAAAGTTGACTGATGAAATGAATAGAAGATGTAAAATGGCGTGGAGTTCTTTTGGAAGACTACACTTTATTTTCAAAAGCAAACTTCCAATGTGTCTGAAGCGTAAAGTTTATAATCAATGTGTCTTACCTGTAATGATGTAAGGCAGCGAAACTTGGACATTGAATGCGCAAACGACTCAAAGGTTGAGAGTCACACAAAGAGCAATGGAGAGGTGCATGCTAGGAATAACCAGGAGGGATAGGAAGACAAATGAATGTATTTGCGCACAAACAAAGGTAGAGGATGTAATTAAGACTGCGAAGAAGATGAAGTGGAGATGGGCCGGTCACATAGCTAGACGAACAGATGGAAGGTAGACGACAAATGTACTACAGTGGATTCCTAGAGAAAAGAAACGACCGAGACGACGTCCAAATGTAAGATGGGTAGATAAAATCAAGCGTTTTTCAGGAGCTACATGGATGAAGATATCAACAGACCGAGATATGTGGAAAGAAAAGGGGAAGGCCTTCATCCAGCAGTGGATAGAAAACGGCTGAATATGATGACTTTAACTGGAGAGCGAGTTAAAGTCGAAAAATAATATTATGATGTATTTCGACCACTGACTTCGCTCAAATATTTCGAACTCTCGAAATATGCTCGAAGTGGATTTTGACGTGTTCCCCCACGTTTCGAGTATAATCGCTTGGCGTTTCGCATTTCGAGCGCTCGAAATCCTCTTTTTGCGTAACTCTACTCATAAGTTTGGAGGATTTGTGACACGAACACCCACATAATTTTCTTATTATGTTGACTAACGCATATCCCTAATTTGGTACAGATAGGTAAAGGGAATAAAGGTATTTTGTACAAGTGAACTTGAAGGGTTATTGGAAAATAAGGAATATTTATTTTTTGGCATTTTCGGATTACCTGCATTTTCTTTTGGGTAAACATCCTACTATTGAACGGAATATTCCTTCCGTTTAAACAAAAAATGTCCTTCCGTGAATATTCCAGAATATTCCTTCCGTGAAAGCGACAAAAGAATTGGAGAAATCATTGCTTTGTACAGGCACATAAAAAGTGAAGGTAAGTTGAAGTTATAAAAAATAATAGTTCTTTTCTCCAGGAGAATTATTTCACTGTACGCCTAATAGTTAGGTAACAAACATGACTGTGCAAATTTGGGCGAAAACATGACATGCCAGAATATTCCTTCATGTGGAGGAAGAAAGTTGAGCCCTTTACCATCATTTAGAGAACCACGAGAGAGTTAGGCACAAATCTTATACTTGTCTTGTTCAAACACACAGAGAGAGAGAGGGGAAAAAAGAAAGAAAGAAAGAAAGAAAGAATGAATGAAGGCAGGGAGCGAAATAAAGGGAGAAAACCAAGAAAGAGGGTAGACAAATGGCGAAAGAGAAGAAAAGAACTGATACTTTAATGCTTATGAATACACAGTCTGCTTCGCTCTCCCACTGCCCCCTATCTCTCTCTTGTGTTTTTCTCCCTTCTGGACAAAAAAAATTATTTCAGGAGCAATCGCGAACATAATTTACAATGCTTAATACCACGAAGAAAATAATTGGAAATAAGGACGTGGAACAGAACCAACGATCTTGGGAATGAGAGTCTGACACGCTAACCACATAGGGACGCAGGCCATAACAAAGGATTTCTTAAATCAGTCATTAAACACGCTACTCGCAGTGGTTTATTGATATACTCCCTAGCTTTCAGTACCTACTCTTCACGTTCCCACGGTCACTAATTAAATATAATCTATGAAAAATGTAAGAAATAAATCATTAGTTATAAATATGAACATATAGATATGTATTTTGAAAGGAAAAACAAAGGAAATCACTTGTTCTCGTCGAGATATGAACCCGAGTTCTTTCACTTACCAATCTCATGCATTATCCACTTACCCACGGCAGGAGTTTGCTATTGAGGATTTCGAAGTTGTATTTATACTGCACGTGTGAAATATAACAATACTCAGAGTTATCATTTGCGCGTGGATTAGTGGTGTGGAAGAACTAGGCCTCGTTTCGATAATTTACAATATCACTCTTTTAATTTTGCATATATGTTGGGGAAATAGTAAGTTCTCAAGATTGTAGATTAATTCAAGCTTAATCTTGATCTACATATCAAATGTTGTTTACGGAACATGGTTAGTCTGAGCCACATATGCCTATTGGGCCGCAAATAAAATTAAATTTTCAAAAGAAACCGGGGAAAACTCGCTGAGGGTATTGAGGTTAATGTCTGATTTAACAACACATTTGTTACGGTTTGTGTACCTAATAGATCAGCGTGCCTGACTCCCATTCTCAAGGTCGTTGGTTCGAATCCAAACTTATATTAGTTTTTTAAATGAATTAAGCTTTGTAACTAATTTTCGCGATTCGTACTGAAAGAGATTTATCCCACAAAGGGAGAAACACAAAAGACAGAGAAAGGGGCCACAGGGAATAGACGCACATTGTGGATTTTTAAGCGTTAAAATGTCATTTATTTTCATGTTTTTCGATATTTGAATTTTACAAATTCCTTCTTTTCTCCTCTTGTTTTGCTCTTTCCTGGTCTTCTGCCATTCTTTCTTTATCTTTGTTTTTCTACTCCCCCTCTCTCTGTGTGTGTTTGAACAAATCTTGTTTTGTTACACTGAATAATGACAATTCCTGCATGTTGTCCATATCACAGTAGTATTTTCCTTTCCATGTATTAATAGTGAAGCTTTGAAAAAGAGGTGAGAATTAGAGGTGGTCAAAACGAGCGTAGTTACTGTTTTTCACTGCTAGTTCGACTAAATTGCTATTACTGCTACTACTGATAAATATAGCAGCTACTGGCTTACCTGCTATTTTTTTCAGACGCTTGCTTAGAGTAAAATGCATTCTTTCTTTTTTCTACAAAAACATAACTGCTGACAGAACGGAACTAAAATTCAGAAGATTGTCTACCCGCAGAACAATCAAAGCATGTTTGAAAACTACGTAATTAGTGGCGTCTGTTAAGCATTTGCGGGAACGCTACAAGGAGCTCTCGCAAAGTACTAGTAGTTAGTTTGCTCCGTGAAGAGATTCGCTGCCTAGCCTTCGAGCAGGCAGGTCTTGGTGTGTGTTCGCTCGTGGTAGAGTGAGTGGTGCTTCGTAGCTGTCACAGTAGCAGAGCGAACTTTATTGTAGTTACTGGTGATTTTACAACTTTTGTCAAGTGGGAACGCCTTTTGTGTAGTGGTTGTAGTACGTTTTTTTAGTGAAGTTTTTTTAGTGATTCATTGAATGTTTGCAAAGTAAAAGGGCAACGAAATTGCTTTTCAACGAATTAACACATTTCTTTTGAATTTCAAAGAAGTACCAGAGAAGTTACAAAGTATTGACATTCATTTATGGATTTACATTTAATTTATAGCTAGAGGAAGTTATATCGATCGAGATGATACAAACCCGGAAAGAAGTCTACATCAAGACTATCTCGGACAGTGTGTGTAAGAGAATTTTGGAATCTACAGAATTTTTGTTAGTTGAATTTTTCAGAGACCAATGTTAACTATAAAATCCCTATCGATAAAGCTGATGTTTTACTGACCACTGTTAGCAAACATCCTGTTCCCAAGTAATTAAATCCACAAATACTGACTCAAAGTTTGCAAAATTATGACAAAGTGTTATTTGTTCGTGAGAGATTTTACCCGGTTAGATCTGGGATTTTCCACGTACATATTCAGTTACGAAAGGACATTCCTTTCTCAATCGTGGTACAGGGAGCGCACCTTTACGTGTCTCATTACCGCCAGCCTCTACCTGTTTCATTTGCTTGAATCCTGATCACAAATATGACATATGTTCCCAGTGTAAAGCTCCTCGTACTATGCATATGGTAACTGGGGCTAAAACCCGTTCATCGGGTCAACGTTTTCATTTGAATGTGGCTAGTGGTAAACATATTGATGCAGCCAATTTCAATCAATTTCTGATTCTAGCCCACAAGCAGCAGCATCACATCCACAGAAACCGGTAAAAATAAATAGAAGTTCATATGATTCCGCTTCAGACAGACCCGTTTCAAGTGACTTTTGTACTACCCCCACCCTGTTCCAATTACAACTAAAGTAGATGTAAACCAACGTCCTCGTGTTTCACACGCCAATGCTTCTTCAGTGCCAGTCGAAACTCCCATGACTATATCGACTGTTCCTCCTTCGGAACAAGTACAAGTCGCTACCCCCTCCGTTGAATTAGAAGATATAGGGGTAAGCCAACCGTAGCTTCCGATACTGGCACGATTAAGGTGAGTGAGCATATCGTAGAAGTGCACAGTAAGGACTAACAGCCTCTTGATACTAAGACATTACCAATACCAAAAGTGGAACAGAATGGGATGGTACCCGAGATACTAGTGCAGACAGTTTCAGGGGAGGTGCCCCCAATCAGCATGATAGTTTATACAGTCTCAATGTGGTGGCATCAGAATCCCTTAATACGGCAGGTTCAGATTCGTCCAGTACCCACAGTGACAGTACCTTAAAACGACCCACACGTCGTAGGAAACTTAGTGATCAAAAACGTTCAGCTTTGTTCGACACTGATATAAACGCGATACTCGGTATCTAAACCAGTTGGAACAGATCTTAGTGAAAGTGAAGTGATAATTTCGGATATTGAAGAATACAAGGCATAAACAAATAATAAGTGCTCAACCAGATTTTACTATCTTATGTACATTAGTAGATTTTTGTTTAGTAGCATATTTTTGTTACTTTTGGTATTTCATGTTCTGGTGTACAGTATTAATCTTACGAAAAAAGCAACTATACGGTCTTATCATCTATAAATTCTAAATTTACAAGGAAGACCGTAAATCAATCGGCGGGATGCACTAAGAGACTTCTTCCATGTCAATAATATAGTAATAGGTACTGGATAAAAGTGGAAGTAGACACACGTAAAATCAAAACAAACAAAATGTAAATTAAAGAGAAAATAATGATTACATAATCGAAACAGAAGCAGCGGACGACGCAGACACAAAGCGGAGAAGTTTGGAAGTGCAGAAATCACGCCTACGGGAAAGCCAAGAAGAAGCCTATAAAAGGCCAGACAGGTACCCTCAAAGTATTACTTACTCGTTATCGACAGTGGTCATCGACTTTTCCCTCTGACTTGGTTTGGGGTCAGAGTTCCCTACTCTAACCACCAACTTGGTTTGGAGTAGCACTACCTAATCTCTCTGACTTGGTTTGCAGTCAGAATCATTCATCACAACCTAACTATCTCCTTGACAAACCTAAGTCTGTGGCACAATTCACTACATTGAAGAGGTGATCGACGCTGATCATTACAGCCTATGTACCGGGCACTTGTTTTATTATCTTTGTCAAATCTTTGTGCATTATTTAGGTGTCGGTCAAAAGTCAGTCATCTTTACGTTTATTATTTTACAACCGCAAAACTTTCGATCCTACGTCGAAAGGTTCTACCTAAGATCTTATTGCCTTAATAACAAAGGATCATTACGATGTACATATAGTTTGTTTTCTGAAATGAAAAGTGTAGATAAAGATAGATTTCATAATTACAATTTCCATCTTTTTCCCTCCTTAACTGGCGTGGGCACAGGGATTGCTAGTATTCTAGACTGCCAGTTTAAACGTCACTCCTTTATCGAAACGGAAGGAATCGCAAGTGCACTTTTCCTAATATCCAGATAATTAGCGTTTATGCACCGTCAGGTTCGTCAAAAATTGCTCAACGCACTGCTTTTTTAAATACTGACGTGGGAATGGGTTTAGAATAAGGTACCAAATCACTGCTTTTAGGAGGATATTGGAATGCAGTTCTGCATAAGGAGAATATGAGTCCATCACTAAATTTTTCACAGGCTCTCCAAGATTTAACATTTGATTTAGTGGATATATGGCACTATTTGAAAAACAATGAAGATGGCTTTACCTTTTTCGTACATCTGATTTACTCCCATTTATTGAAAATATCGAACGTATACCCTTACGTTTTTCAGAGCATATGTCGGTAATACTCACAATCAAAATGCGAGCGACACAAATTATTAGCCGCAATAAGTTATAGTACTTTAATGATTTAATTGTAATGTATGAACATTTCCGTGAGGCGCTGCAGGGCAGGTGGAGTCATATGTTCGTACGTAATGACGAACACCTAACACTTGGTGATTGGTGGGCTACTGAATGAAAACCTAGCATATGTTAGTTATGTTAACAATGGTGCTATCAACAATACCAAGGTAGACAAAACAATATTAATATTATTTTGGTTTATTAAGAAGCCATCAAAGAAGTTCTAGCTGGTATAGATACGCTTTTATTCACGCTATAAAACCCACTTATTAAAATTAACAATAACAACATACCAGGGATACTTTATCCGTGCAAATTTAGTACCCAGCCTCCCCGCAGAAAAAATGTTTCTTTGTTATAGTCAAGAAAATTCGCAGTAAAGGTAAACAAAATATTCTGACTGAAATACGGGATAACGATAGCCACATGCACACGAGTTACGCAACCGCTCGGGTGTTATTTAATCATTTTCAAGAGCTGTATTGCCCGCAAGCCCCTACAGTGGCATTAGAGAATTTGTTGAACGTTCCATTACCTCATTTAAATGAACAACATTCGCTTTCCTTAATTCAGCCGTTTACTCACCAAGGAGTGAGGGATGCTGTCTCTCGAGGCACTTCCTCGATCCCGGGGCTGGACGCACTTACGTTCCGCTTCTACCGTCCCTTTGATCAAATTTGTGTTCCTTTTTCAAAAAAATGACGAATAAAATGCTCAACATAGGTGAAACACCAGTGCCACTACAGGAAGTTGTACTAATACCAATTCAAAAGTATAACAGTGTTGAGCACACACGGAGTAGCAGTGAATAACTTTCGTCCCATTATTATCGAGAATTTGGATTTTAAAATCTTCAGAAGACTTGTAGTCTCGCGTCAAGCAGTTTGTCGGACGCACAATTTGGTCTAGGCCTAAATAAACCGATCTTGCTAGCCTTAGCCAATATCCGGGAATTTATACGATATTATGAAAATAAGGCACTTAGGTAACTATCCTCTCGCGCAATGATAAACAAGCTTATGACCGATTATCTATAACTTATCTCCGGGCAGTATTATTCCAACACAGATTAACCGGGATTTTTCTCGATTTGCTAATCATTTCTTTTACAAACCGACACATTTGCATTAAAATGAACTCAGATTATTACCAAAGTGTACAGTTGAGAATGTGATTCCACAAGGAAATCCGTTATCGCCTTTATTATTCAGCATCGCAATTAGTCCATTATTTCATAAATTGCAACGATCATCTCATCACGTTTTACGGTGTAAGCGTATAGCGATTATTGGATTGATTTCTTACCGAATTCTCTATCCCTCCCACATATTTCAGAGAGTTTACACGAGTATGAACATGCTTCAACAGTTGTTATCAATCTAGAAAAAACAAAAATTCTCACTATGAATTTAAAATATTTTAGCCTTTATAAGTGTTACTTTGAAACGCCCGACTCAGGTCGAATCATCGGCATTCGGTGGTCACGCAGCCTCACTCAATTAACATACATTTTATAGGGAAAATTTTCAGTGGTGACACATTTTTTTATACAACGGGACCTAAATTAATGCGATCGTGTACAATGTCAACCACTACATTTTCAGTCTCCTTTAGTATGTGGTTCAGGTTCTCTATCCAGCAAATGCGATCACGATGAAACTTCGCAGTAAGGTCCTGTTTTCTCTCTGGTTTCACAAACCTCTAAAATTTTCTTATGAAATCATATGTTTACCGTATGCAAAGGGAGGCCTATTTTCCAAAACATGGAAACTCGAATTTTAGTATCGGTATTCATCGTATAATACACAAATTATGCGATTACTATGTCTCCATCTCTTGTGTGGTGCTGTCGGCCGTGTTCGGCAGAATGTATTTGACTTTGCCGTTATCTATATACCCTTCGGTGTATAAATATCCATATTTTGATATCGTTCCTGACGGAACTCGCTTGTAGTCTCAAGGTGGATGCACATTTAGAACAACTCAGTGTTAAACAACTGTACCAATGGTATAACAATTTAAAAGAGATGTCTTCTATCCCCAGAATGTGTGCTGTATATCAACCATATCAATGGAATCGCATCTTGGCTAACATATATACCAAATGCATTAATATGTTTTGCAAATAAGTTTGGTATAAAATCGTTGAAGATATTTTAATGTCTCCGAAAAAAAACTATATTTCTTAGGTATTACCCAACCAGATATGTACAAACATAGTAAGATCAAAGAGACCACTAAATACCTTATTGGAAAGTGTGTTCCAATTCAGCCTGTCTGCAAGAAAATATCAACGATTCATGGGATTTATTTATAGAACCTACCCACAGTACATTGTTTAAGAACAACATATTAATTTTATCCGAACACTTTTCCTTCTTTCCAGGCATGAAAAATAACGGTATAATCTGGATAACTCGACAAACTTTAAATTTTGTATTTCAAAAACGAACTATTATAGTGAAGAGGTATACACCAAAATGAACTACAAATCAACAGAAGAAATTGTTCGTGAATTATCTCAATTAGATCATATAACTTTTCGAATTATTTTCAAAAAATTTACTTTTCCAGCATTCGTTTAATTATTCAAGATCATTTTCAATAACTGGATGAAGAGCTTTGAACATTCTATCAAATACAATGAACCAAATTAAACCAGGGATTGTTTTATTTATTATATGGAAGTGACCTGGTGAATTTCTTGTAACCAATGTAATTTGTGCTCACTGCTTTGGAAAAAAAGTCCTGCTTTTGCTATTAGACTTTCTTCTTCATTTTGGGTGATAAGAACAACGCACACTTTAAACATTTCTTACAAATCACATACATAAGTTGGAAAGAGTCAGGTGATTTTTTTCTATTTAATACGCAATGAAAACATTTAATGTGTCGAACTGTCAAGACATTATTGTTACGGAAGTATTCACTCCAGGATTTTTATGTTACCGAGAATACTGTGACATCATAATTTTCCCTCTCCGTAAGTACTCGTAAGGGCAAAGGGACAAGTGGCTCGAGTTCAGACTACAGAGATTCTGCCAGAACCCGCCAGATGGAGGTTCTGGAACATTACGTTTTTACAGTAAAAATAAATAAAAGACCTAAAATTCTAGCTGATCGGGTAGCCGCGCTGTCTGAGGCGTTATACCAACAAGTTGAAGATCGCGGGTTAGAGTCCCGGCAAGGTCCTGGGTGTCTTTTAACAAGAACGTGACGGATAATCGTGACGGGCCGAACTCTATAGTTATTACACTGGCCCATATAAAATAAAGTTTCCCAAAGTTTTTCTTAAAATTCTTCTTACAGCGTCTCAAATTTGAAATACTACCCAAACTGAAAGTCCAGAGAGAATCACTGTACTGGGCCATACATTAACCTCTGCCGCTCACCAATTCTACCACATTTATATCGACACGGAGTAACCCCAAATGCTTCCAACCGGTTATGGAATGGGGCACATATGAAGAAAGATGACGACATCTAATGAGTAGCGTGCGTAAAGCTCTACGAAAAACACCTAATGGCGAGGAACTACCTTGCAACATACAGTAGTTTTTATACACTCACAAATGCTATAACAATCTAGATTAACGGCAGTGTTTTTCATGGTGTACATCAGACGCTGTCTAATGTAAAATAGAATAGTTTTCTGTGTGATAAACGCTTCAGTCATGTCGCCCCCGCAGGACAAAGGACAACGAGATCTTCCGTACCCCATGGGGAAAACCTGTTAAGCAAATACCAAGAAATGGAAAAGAAGTTTTTTAGTAAACTGGAGGAAGTCGAAAGAAAAAGGAATCCCGTGAATCAACATCGGCAGAATCTTCTCCAAACTGTTTTCGTGAGTTGGAACAATTGAAACAAGAATTTTAAAAGAAATCGCAGCAAGGAAAAAGGAGATAACACATCTAGAAAAGCGAGTGAGTGAGTGTAGATGCCTCATTGGTGATCTGCAGCAGTACAGCAGAAGAAATTGTTTATTCATCAGTGGCTTACTGGAGAAACCGAAAGAAGATATTTACACAGAGTGTTCTCAGCTAAGTGTTCGAATTAGCTGGGAACACTCTTGGCATTCCTCTCGCGAGGAACGATGTGGATAGGTTTAACAGACTGGGGACCAATGGGCTGAGATCAACGGCGCAAGTGGTCCAGGATGGAGCTCGAAGTATAATTATGAATTCATTTCCTATCAGATAACGGACAAGATTTGGAAAGCCAAATGGAAGCTTAAAGGGGCAAAATTATTAACCACTGTGTCACCCCCGTAAGAGAAAAGCTGTTATGGGAGGTGAAGCAAATCGCGGGTTATCGCAATACTTGGACGTTGATGCGAAGATAATATGCAAATCCATTATCAGAAAATTCGTGATATCCTATGAGAGTGACCTTACTCTTTTGAACCAGTAGAGCTAAAAAGTGGAACTTGATTAAACTTTCAGTGTATAAAAAAGAACAGAAGTTAACTAATTGTTTACTTTGCTATTTTTAATATGTTGCCAATTTATTTGTATTAATAGTCTGAAGTGGCCCATTCGGTGACCCACCTGTCTGATGACAGTAGCTTCTAAGAATTTTGGTGTTCTATGGGGTATATTTTGGACCAATACGTTTTCCACCAATCCCACCTTCGGTAGTAACTTAAAATCATCGGTCTTCGTCATATCCAGTGGTTCATACTTAGCCTTACGTAATAATGTGTTGAACCTTGTGTCAGGTTTATATGCAAACATTATATCCGCTGGAGATTTGCCATTTAACAATGGAGTATTTGCAAAGCGTATATCTGCTTGTATTTTCTCTATTACACTTGACCATTGAGGTGTAGGTATGTCCACTAATCTGCGCCTAAGCATTGATTTTAAATCCTGTACTGATCGTTCTGCCAGCCCGTTGCTTTGTGGGTGGTATGGTGGTGAATGCATCAAAAATATTCCATGAGAACCACACCGTCTAGTAAAGTCCCCACTTGAAAATGGTGAACCATTATCCGATACGATTACTGTTAATAATCCCACAACATTGAACATGCTTTGCAATTTGTCTATAGATTCTTGTGCTGATGTACTTTTCACTGACATTATTTGGACCCATTTAGAATAACTGTCTATAACTAATAGATATTTAGATCCACCAAAATCAAAGAAATCAATATGAATTCTTTGAAAAGGATATTGTGCCTGCTGCCATTTGGAGAAATGCACATGTGGTGGCTGACGATGTTGCACCTGGCAATTATAACAGTTGTTTATGAATGATTCTAACTGAGTATGCATTTGGGGTCACCAATAGAGGGATCTAAGTACTTCTTTCAAACGAGTAATACCCAAATGATATGTATGTAAAGACTGAAGTAAAAACATTCTCATCTTTGGAGGTACTATGAATTTTGAACCCTTAAACAAGCAACTATTGAACACATTTATTTCAGCTCGATTCTTATAATAATATTTATAGGTATTTTCCTGATACTTCTTTGGTAAATGGGAAGGCCAACCATTTATTGTCCAGTCAAAAATTTGTTTTAATATTGGATAATTTTGTATTTCATCTTGAATATCTGATAATTGAGATGCATCCCCTCTAACATTTAGAAAATAAAATTGTGAACTATCGGCATCTCCGGTTGTATCCTCTGAAGGTAGTCTAGATAAACAATCGGCTACCTGGACCTTTTTATTATATATAATCTTGTAGGTGTAACCTGATAAAAGCAATGACCATCGCACTAACCTTGGATGGGCAGAAGAAGGTATTGGTTTTTCTTCCCCGAAGATTATAGTTACAGGTATAGAATCCGTTAAGTTGGTAAAATGTCTACCATAGAGATATTTGTGAAATTTGCGGACTCCATACACTAAAGCCAAAGCTTCTTTTTCAAAATAGGAGTAATTTTGTTCACAGGAAGTAATTTTGCCGAAGCACATGCAACTGTGTTCAATCTACCATCCGTATCTTTGTTGCATAGCTGTACTCCCACCCCATATGGACTAGCGTCTGTGATGAGAAAAACTTCCTGTTTGTGGTTGAAAATATGCACTTTATTACTTTTGACAATTAATTCTTTTACTTCCTCAAATTGTTTTTGATGTAACTCAGACCAATTCCACTTAACCTCCTTTTTAAGTAAGTCGTGTAGTAAAAGCAGATGATTTGTTAAATGTGGTACATGCTTATGATAATACATCACCATACCTATGAATGATCTTAACTGACACATTTAATGGTGCCGGACAATCTAAAATCGCCTTTTGATGTTTTTCCAAAGGTATGACCCCTTTCTCCGAAATTGTATGGCAGTGTATGCAATATTCGACGTTTGTAGAAAAGAATTGACATTTAGATCTTCTAACTTTTATGTTGCGGCACTTAATCTCTCTATCACTGTACAAGTATTTTTATAACAATCCTCTAAATTTCTTCCACCAATCACCACATCGTCTAAAAATGCTTGTGCGTATGGTAGATCATTTAATGTACTATCCATAAAACGCTGGAAAATGAAAAGGGCCGCCGATAATCCAAATGGAAGACACTTAGAATGTTTCAAATTATAAAATTCAACAACAATCACTCCTTCCTATTCTCACACTAATGAAGTTCTTCAGTTAGGTGTCGTTTCAGGTGAATTCTGTACGAATCGTGTGACAACAATCATCGTGTATCTTATGCATGCATATGTGTGTTTTTAATATGTATGTATACTGTATACGTGTGTGTGTTTATGTTGCGTGAGTTTGTGTGCTGTTATCCGTCAATTGATCACTTGTCATAATTGCTGTCAGGTGGAGGGAACGTTGTTTTTCTTTTCCTCATTTTAGCGTTGATTTTTCGTTTTCGCTGAATCCCCAATCTGACAACCTCGGAGCATTGACAACAACCCTTTCTGAGAGATGAGGTGTTGCAGGATGCAGCCAACATACAGTGGCAGCAATACATAACCTTCCGAACGTTGATAGACAACTGGATTTTCTAAATCAATCGATTTTGAGTCTACTAGATAAACATGCTCCGTTAAAACAGAAACTTGTTTCGCACCCACCTTCCCCCTGGTTAACTAAAGAGCTACTCGAATTAATGGCGCTAACAGATTCTATTTATAGAAAGTACCTCAAGGCGCGTACAAGGAATTCTGAAGGAAGCGACACAATTCTTAACACTTATCGCACTCTGAGAAACCGTTGTACCCACTAAATAAAGAAGGCAAAGATCAAATTTGTGCAGGAATTAATTTGTGATTCTGCTAACCCGAAATCCCTCTGCGACAAAATACAGTTACTTGGTATCAAGAAGGCACAAACTCTAAAACTTGAATATATAGAAATCGGAGATAAATGTTCGCCAGACGAACTTAATTATCACTTTTGTAAAATTAACTACCCGAGTCAAGCGAAGAGTTCCGACTCAAATGAAACTCATCTGAATCAGCAGAATGAACGGAATAAATTTAATTTTCTGTGTGTCACTCGTCAAGAGGTATTATCAGCCATTCATAAAATCAAAAGCAGTAGGTATCGACAAATTTCCCATTACCTTCATTAAAATATTCATCTCTTTACACTATTACCAATAACGAATATGTTTAACCCCTCGATAATGTCAAGTAGGTTTCCTGCGGCATGGAACGCACGGCACTTCCATAACCTAAAGAAATCCTAAATGCAGACGATTTACGACGCATAAGTATTTTACCCAGTCTGTCGAAAGCTCTTGAATATATTATGAGCTATTACATTCGTATATACTTATCAAAATACTCATTGAAGGACCCATTTCAATAAGACTTCCCCAAAAATCATAGTATTCTAACCGCTCTAGTACATCTAACTGACGAGATCCGAATGGTCTTGGATAAGAGGGAGGTTACCATTCTCACTTTTTGGATTTTTTTTTTCTAAAGCGTTTCAGTCTATCGTACATTAAACTATTCTTTCTAAATTATATGTTTTCTTCAACTCCTCTGAGCATGCAATTCAATGAGTGCAAAACTATGTTCAAGGAAGAATTTGTAAGTCTTCCTGGCTCACAATCATATTTGCGTAATCTCTCAAGAGGAGATCCACAGGGAACAGTTCCTGGACCATTCCTGTTCTGTTTATATATAAATGACCTTCCTAATGCATTAAAACATTTTGAACGCCATCTATATGCAGACGACTTCCAGATGTATAAGTCATGCGATCAGCGTGAATTAACAGCGACCATTAATAGTATAAACGATGATCTTGCTAGAATTACGGACTGGGCAGCACTAAATAGAGTCAGCATCAACCCGGTAAAATCTCAATGTATAATATTTTTTTCAAAAAGATCAACATCACTTCCTGACTATTCTATCATCCCCAATATTACTGTAAATAACACGACCCTACCATTTTCCTCCACGGTAAACAACCTTGGCCTCATACTAGTCCAACACATAGAATGGAAGGCTCATATCAATAAGGTTTGCAGGAAAGCGTTCTGGTCACAGCACTCTCTATCTAGGTTACAAAATATCCTTCTAACCGCTGTTAAAACCACTTTGGCACAAACACATGTTTCCCCACATGTTGATTACTGTGACGTAGTTTTTCCAGCACTAGCGATGTTTTGGCTCACCGCCTTCAGAGGATTCCGAATTCATGTGTAAGATTTATCTTTAACTTGAAATATTCAAACCATTTAACACCTTTTTTATCGAAAGCTATCCTTTCTAAAATTAGACGACGTCATCTTGTTCAAATTCTGAGTGTTCGCATCGTAAATGCAACGAACAAACTATAGCTTGCAAGGTTCCCTCGGTGGACTGGTGATTAATGTGTTGCCGTCTTGAATAAAAGACCACGATTCGAGTCCCAGCAGGGGCAGCTATTCTTTCCCTTTTTTCTTAAAAAATATATTTTTATAAGTTTAAATTCATTATTAATAATTGAGTTTTTTTATTTTTCGTACATCATCTTAAATTAGTGACCATGGGAATGTCGAGAGTGGGTACTGAAAACTAGGATGTATATAAATAAACCGCTGGGAGTAGCGAGCTTAATGGCTGATTTAACAACTCCTTTGTCATGGTTTGTGTACTTAAGTGGTCAGCGTGTTAGACTATTATTCTCAAGATCGCTGCTTCGATTCCACGCCCGGATTTTCAATTTTTTTCCTCAAGAAATAAAGCGTTGTAAATGATGTTCGCGATTGCTCCTGAAAGAGATTTATTCCGTAAAAGGAGAAAAACACGACAGGGAGAGTGAGGGCAGGGGTGAGCGACCCAGACTGTGGATTCATAAGCTATAAAATTGCATTTATTTCCACGTCTTGAGCCATTCATCTTTCCCTCTTCCCTTATTTTCTTCTCTATTTTTTTTTGCTTCCTTTCTTTCTCTTTCTCTCTCTCACTCTCTCTCTCTCTCAGTATGTGTGTGAGTGTGTTTGAAAGTGACATGATTTTGATTTCTGCCTAACTCTCTCGTGGTTCTTTAAATGATGATGAAGGTCTCAACTTTGTTCCTCCAAATTGTGGAATATTATGGCATTCCATGTTTTCACGCATATTTTTACTGTCGTGTTGATTGTCTAACTATTAGAAGTGACAGAATGAATTTTGAAGATTTTGATTTTGATTGCACTTTCTGTTTATTATTTACTCTATGGCCAATAAGTTTGAACGCTTACTCTACGGAGTACTTACTCTAAGCAGTGACGTCATAACCAATTGTCGAAAGGAACACCCTACTGAACCCCGGAAGGAAAACAAGATACATGGATTAAATTGGACTTGAAAAACAGGAAAAACAATTATCAGACAGAAAGGACTAAGGCAAATTAGAATAAACAAGGAAAAGAGAAAGGAAAACAGACGAATACTCCATGTAGCAACTTCAGGACGACTCTAGTGGAATTGACAATACTGTAAGGGAAATTCTGCACGAAGATCAAATGGAACCAAGAATCAGAACCACGCCTTTAACGGAGAGTAAATTAATGGAAATAAACCAAGAAAGAAAAAAAGGATACAGTCTTCTGCCTCAATCAACCTATTAAGAACACCAGCATAAGTAATAAGAACTGCCATAATCTCTCTCTTGATTACACAAATTCTTCTCGCCACTTGTAAACACGCCTTCAAAGCGAAACATCGCCTTTCACATGATGACGTCTTACATGAACAACATTTATAAACGTGCTGTTCACCAGAATCATTAATCTGTTACAGCTTGTGCAAAAACAGACACTACATCTCTACTGTAAACGGCGTAGGAGTATAGCTATACACCCAAACAAGGGTTTGCAGTATAAAACAGTCAATCAATTATGATGGAACTACCTAAATATTTGGGTTATGGTCACTTAAAACAAAACAGCGATCAGCTGACCGTTTTATGTCTGAATTTTTTTAGTGATACGTTTCTTTTGGGAATTCGTGCAGACGAATATTATCATTTTTATGTTATGAAGTGTTAGCTTGATGTGTTATTCTAAAGAAGAAAACATTACATGGAAGCTTTACTTCATTATGCGCAGTATTTAAATACAGGAAGCTAATTCTTCAAACCATAAATCTGCCATAAGAGTTCTTCTGAGATTTGACTATAGTGCATGGCATGGAATATAACTTGGGTAACAATGTAAATAAAGCTATTTCGCATGTACAATGTGTTTTATGTTGCACTCTTCATATTGTGATAGGTATTTCATGAACTATAAAGGTTATAGGGAATTCTGTATTTGTCTAATAAAAGAACATGATTTATTTTGATATTCAATGTATTTTGTTTTTATGTTTTGTGTCTTCTCAGTATTTAATTTCTACTGCTATTGTTTAGAACTGCACCTAATGAGATCTTACCTGTTTGCTTTAGTAAAGTATCGAACTTATAAATTTGGCGACTATGGATGTGCGAATCGAGCTCACGTTATTGAAAGTTTGACGACTTCGGATTAACGATACGAATCCAAGCATTGATATTAATTTTGAACCTACAATAATTTTTGGTGATTCGGAATTGAGAATTGTTTTCTAATTATGGCTGTGTCAATGTTTCAATGCCAACTCTTTGATGGCGATAAGGACAATGCGGAAAGTTATTTATCACGGTTCCTTTCGCACTGTAAAGCGCATGATGTGAAAAGTGAGAAGAAGTCTGCATTACTATTAACATGCGTGGATAGTTTGGTTTTCGAGAAAATGCAGCATAAGTGCAGTCCTTGACTTTTGTCCGATCTTACCTTTGATGAACTTCAAACTTTATTGTTGAAACTGTACAAACCAAGGTAAAATTTTCGTACTACGCGCTTTGTATTTCATCGTACGATTCAACAGCAAGGGCAGACTTTGAAGGAATGTATTACTCACATTATGCAATTGACAAATAGCTGCAATTTTGGTGATTATTTATTTAGACTTTGATAGAGCAAATTATATTTGGTATTACGGACAATTCGCTGCGTAAGAGGTTATTACCCATAAGAGATCTTGATTTAGATAAGGCCATTGCTATTTCTCTCCAACATGAGAGTATTGAACATGACAGTTATATTTTGTCTATTAAAGTGAGAGAATGTTCAATACAACATGCTGACATTAATGTCATTGCGCGTAAAGGTCCACCTAGAAATAATAATTATGGTCCAAAGTTTGATCAACGGCAGATTGTCAATTGTAAATTCTGTGTTCCTAGTCACAAAAGAGGATCTTGTCCGGCATTCAAACAGGAATTCCGGCGTAACATGAAACAATTCTTCTGGAGCAAAGAACTATTTTTTTTTATAACTTCAGCCTCCATTTACTTTCGTAAGTGAATGTAAATGGCTTTCAACATTGAAACAGGTTTCTATCCGAGAAGCATTTTTGCGTTATTCCTTGCTTTTCCCTTGCCCTTCATGTGTAAACAATGATTGTCAACACTGAAACAGTGTGCTAATCAAGATGGCTTCTAGAGCCATGAACTGGTCTAGCCAATACCTTTCGAACAACACCTCAAGCAGTTCTTTACACCTTGTAGTTCCTGATATTTAATTTGTGGACACGGGCGGATTGAGCGGTATTGTAATGTCCCTTTAGGCTTCGCTATCAAGGGACCTAAAACTATAATCAGATTACATAATTTGAGAAGGATTTCTTTTCGAACAGTATGAGAGAACCTCCCACGTTTTAGCGTGGATGTTTGAGCTCTGTATTTCTGGCGCTCAACTTATAAAATATGGTGTTTATACACATTTGTTTATCCGTTTATCTGCTCTGTTACTAGTAACGCACCTGTATACCTGTGCATCTCTTTCCCTGCTTAAGTTCATGAGAAGTATTATATGATAAGTATGATGTTTTATGGACAGAGCAAGCACATATAACAAATAGACAGAAAAAAATGGAGATATAAAAAGAAACATTGGGTAACCTTTCACACGATCTTCCTATTTGAAAAGAACAAACGCAATCTGCATTTTGATCAAGACATATCTATCACTTTCCATTGAATACTGAAGCATTGAGTCAGCTATCAAACTTGGATCTGCTCAGATGGGTTAAAGCCCTGCCCGTTTGTGCCCGTTCCGTTTGAACCCGGCCCAGTCTCAGTCCAGTCCTTTTGTGATGGCCCGTTTGTGCCCGGCTCTTTCTCAGTCCGTCTCGCGATTCGGGCCGGGCCGGGCCGGGCAAAGAATACACACCCAGACGGGTCCGGCCGGGCCATCTTCGAGCCAGGGTAGGACTCTGAATGTGTAGTACATTCTATCGTATTCTCTATGTTATATGAATTAATGATAGGTGTTTGAAGACGAGTTATATATCGTTGCCTAAAAGCCTTAAAATCAATTCAAATTCAAAAACGATTTATATATTTTGTATATTATTTTGTTATTATTTTGTGTGAACGAATGAATAAAATTGTATATTTTCTTGACTAGTGCTCAGAATTTGTGAATCGATGAAAAAGTATACAAACTTTCGAGGATTTCGTGAGTCGAGAGAATATGTTAACAAAATACGGTATTAACTACGATATATTTACTCTATGCGATTTCTTGAGTGCTTAAAATTATAGCTAATTCGGGAGCTGCAAAATTCTATTGTCCTAATTTATTTCTAATATTTTAAAATCTAAAAGGTTTTAGAAAGGTATCTGAACATTCTAGTGACAAGCAAGCCCTTAATTATTAGAGTGCTGTTATGTTCTGGTAATATAAATGAAACTAAACTTTATTATCAGTACTTACCAAGACAAGCCCTAACTTAAAATCTCTGAAAATAGTAAGTACTGCTCTTGAGTATTTTCTGTGCAAAATATTTTGCACTATCCTATAACTGCGCAGTAAAACCCCAGTCACGCTATAAATGATTTATCACGCAAATGTGGACAGTAAAATTCTGATTGGAAACATTGATCCACTAACATAATTTCCTTCTTATATTGGATTTCGTATTATGAATAATTGAAGAGAACTGACACCAGTGGAATGGCTTGTGTCCAGAATTGAATTTTATTGATTACTTTTAGACATTTGAGGCTCAGGCCGGGATAAGGGAAGGGAAAGGATTTGGAAAGGTTTCGGCCAGGGGCTATGTAAAATGTTTCATCCCGGCATTTGCCTGGTGTGACTAAGGAAAAACCATGGAGAAACTTCAGTCAGGATAATCGGCGGCTGGGATCGAACCCAGAACCTCCCGAATGCTACGCCAACGCTCTACCACTGAGCTACGGCCGTTCGGTGGAAAGATTTGTGATCATCTTGTTACAATGATTTCCGCAAATACAGTAGTTAATTATTCAAAGCTACATTCGAAAGAAACTGAAATTGTCATTTCAAAACCACTTTATCACTGATGACAGAGAATTATTGTTAATTGTCATTTAACTTAAAAACCAATGAAAATTTCCCCAATCCGAATACGAATTTCATTTATGTCCTGTTCCGTACTGAATGCTTCTAGTAATCTTTTGTTAATTTCTTCAACACAATATGTTCTCGCAAGGAAAAATAAAGTTTATTCAAATTAATATTTATAACAGATTGCAACGAATAAATAAAGTGCATACAGTTTTATAATATAAATCTAAATAAAAAAATAGCTTCGAAATTACATAGCAAATTAAACTGGAATTACTTGCCTATATTAGATTCATCTCGCTAAAGATTAAATCCAAACAATTTACAAATGAGGTAGTGAAAGGAAAAGTTGTGTCAGTTTTTTTTTATATTGAGTTATGGTCACATCTGTATTCTCTATATTAAAATCTGTTCAGTACACGGAAGCTGCTGGAGTACTTGATTGAAAGACATAAAATGGGGATAGACCCAATATATATATATTAATTACGTATTATATACAAATGGTGGAAGATATATACACAATTACGTTTGTATTTACAATGCCGCCCACACATATACACATACACACACCGATTATAGACGAGACTTGCTTGTTTCAGCATTCAAGGGTCACTTCTCACTGTCTTTTGTCTGTCTTTTACAAACAAAAAGTAAGAATGACAGTTTTTGTTTGTGCGGTGCAGGAAGTAGAACAAAACTGTCTGATGAGTAACTCTTATCACACCCCAATAAGCTTTCCGAAGATATAATAAGCAGACTCGTTTACCTGCTGCTGCTAGAAGTATATCCCTACAGCTACTGATGGAAACCAATCACATTCTTACTTTTTATTATCCAATGAAGAGGCACTTTCACTTTTATTTGGGAGAAAAGTACAAGTCATACCATGAATTTCACCTTTACAATTCAATAATAACAAAAAGCACGCTCCACTGTTTCCTCTATAGTAATACATATCCGAACAAAAACACCAGAGGTGCAAAAAGTGGAGCCAAGTTCTTT
>JAGDQP010032261.1:0-21424 GCA_022664845.1 Lepisma saccharinum
CAAATAAATAATTATTTAAATTTCAGTTTTTCTTTCAAAACAGTAGTAGATTAGATGCCTTCTTTTAGTAATTAGCAAGAAGGTCGATCTGCTACTATTGTTTAGGTTCAATATATATAGTTAGACTGATGTTACTGAAGTGCTCCTTCAAGTTGTTTTACGTTTATTGTTGTTCAAGAATATTCAACATACCTTACTAGCATACAGGCAAATTATCATAATCACAATAAATAATGATATTAGTTACATCTATTGCTTCAATAACATATGATAATTACAGTTACATTACCTCAGCGCTAGTATTTATGACCATCTTTGACAGTAATATTTTCTGCTCTTCGCTTTTTAATAATATTATAATAGATTATTGGTATACACATAAAAAATCCTTGTCTGTGGGAGCATTTAGGTCAGTTCCTGATAATTTGAAGTGATATCGCTTGAAAATACTGACAATAGTCTCCCTGAATATGTATTTGAGGTTTGACCTTCACTCTTTCTAAGCCATATTTGACAGTTATTTCTTCTTTTCCTCTTTACGTCGACGTGTGAAGATATTCCAAGAATTTCACTGAATATTATGTATAACTCTCCCTTATCTTTGACTATTTTTATGTGAATTAGAAGTGGTTTACTTCTGAATTGATATCAAATGTATATTCTTTGATAGCTGGGAGAGGAAGATTATGGGTGTCCCCGTTCATAAGATATAATCTTTTTCATGGTATAAAAACTGCATTATTATATTATTTATAAAATTGTCTGAACAATACGATAGCAAATTACCACTTTATTTTTATCAACATGTCATTAGGTCTGTATTCTCATATGCTAGTTGTTATCTCAATCACCTAACTTTACCTGAGTAGAAATGTAAAGAAGTTTTATTTTTCTTAACATAAAGTCAGATTTATATCCAAGCTATTAAACATATTTTTTTAAACTTTATCTACTACATACTAATAGCTATTCAGATCCTAGTGGTTCAGATAACCATAGCTAAAACCTACACTCTTTTAGAAAGTATATTTAAAGTTTTTTAGTCCAGTGATACCAGATGATCTGCTTTTCCTCTCGTCTATCTTTCAGTTTATTGCGTTTCCGTTTGCCCATCGCGGTGATATTCTAGTCTAGATGCCCATTGGCCTGATGACACATGGCTAATTGATGAAGTTTATTAAAAGTAGAGTTGACGTTTCGCGTTTTATTTCCGGCTTTCAGTTAGAATGTGTTATTCGAGTTCTACAATTTTCTTTTCCCTCTTTGGGTGAAACCTCCTCCTTCTTGTCTTTTTTTTTGCGTGAGCGACTGGTCTGATGTTTCTGTTGAATTTCACCTCGCTGCTGCCAGGAATGTGTTCCTGGACTGATGTCTTTACTGAGGTTCACACCTGGTGACCCCGTTGCCGGGACTGTCTTCCTGGTGTCTCTGTTAAGTTTCACAGGTGGTGACCTTACTGCCGGGACTGCTTTCCTGTCTCCGTGGGGTGGGTTTCAATTTCTTGGCGACCCGGATTTGCGATGGCTTGAGTTCTTCTTTGTTAAGGGGGCAAGCGTTTAATATTTTTGCGACTTTTAGCTCTTCATCTGCTCCTGCTTATGAATCTTCTGATTCCTTGCTAGATGAAGGATGTTTCTTTTCTCTGTGTACTGGACTGAGTGGTTAACAATGGTGATTTTATTGCAGTATGGAGTTGATTGAATAAATGACTTCATTTAAACCTGACATTTTTAGATATGACGGAATATTTGTTGTCGAGAGCTCTTCTATTTATGTTTCATGTTTTGCTTTATTAAAAAAAACTATAAATAAAATTAAATTCATAAATAAGTTTTAAATATAGTTGTGCATATTTTATTTGTTATTTGAACAGATAGTGGGGTAGCACTATAATTGTAGGACTAGAGATCCAAGTCCTTACAAATCTTTATATGAATAATATAATATATAACTGTGTAGTTATATTTGTGAATATTAAATTTGTTTTGATATATTTCATATTGCTTGGAAACAATGACAAATCCTGGTGATCGTGATTACCGGAAGCGGATCAGTGGCGAAAGGTCAAGCCGAGATAGTTTTGGTAATGAAACTATGTACTGTTGCCAGGACATAGTTGAAACTACCATTAAATGTTCCAATTTGGACATTGGTATCATTTAAGCTGTGCGCACATCACCCAGTATCTTTATGTTAGTTTTCGTAGACCGGGTTTTTGGTATTGCGTCGATTTCGTACAGACTATCTCCGAATCGATGGAGGAAAGTTCTCATGAAAAGGAGGTGGAAGAGGCTGAGTCAAGTATGGACACCTTGTTGAAAGCTCTTTCTAACATAACTAAAAAGATGGACGGTAGTGCTGCTGATTTAAATTTTAAGTTGGAATGTAGTGTTGCCAACTTAAACTTGAAATTATATAATATAGAGAGAGAGTCAGCAGTTTAGGGCTTCTATTGAAACTAGCATAACTAAACTGATTACTGAACTATCAACTGTTAAGATAACAGTTGATGACTTATCAAAGCGTACTGATGATTTGTCGAACACAGTCCAACGTACAAATTTAAGACTGAACTTACAAGTGGAGGAGGTTAACTTAGCTTGTGAGATACGAACAAAAGAATTTCAGAGCTTCTTATTTTACACGATGAGGTGTCTTCATTTAGAAGTTAACTGTCCAATCTGTTGGGTAAAAATGCAGATAAAGCTGTATTGACTTATGCTTCGAGAAGTCCTGAACCAAAAGTATCGTGGCCTATTGTTGTATCGCGAGGTCTTTAGACAAGAGCTATCAATACTACATCAATAATATCAACAATGATTACTAACACTAATTTTACCGCTACTAGTAGTTTAGCCGAGACATTTGGGGGTTCAGTGCAGTCTCCTTATAACTTCATTCTTTTTTACCCAATAATGTGAGAACTCTTACTGTACCTGGTGTTAATAATATAAGTTATCCTAATGTATGCACTGAGCGTATTCGCCTGGCAGTAGGCATTATTCATTCTAGTAGGTTTGTAGGTAAGAAATGCACTACTGAGTCTGAAGCTCGTGAATGGCAGAATTTGGTACTGATAGAAATAAATACCTAATAAGAACGATTTAGCTTATTTTCCGGTGTTCATGGGACAAACTTTAACTCAGTTACCACATGAGTTTCTTAAATGCCTTCAACAAAATTTTTAATTTGATGAAACTTTCAGACACTGGTCGCCTTTTAGTGGCGGAAAGATGTCTGAAAATTTCCGCACTTGGCTGGTGGTCCAGGGTCAAAGATAAAATTAATACTTATATTGATTTTACTAAGGCCTTTTCGCAAAAATTTTGGGACGAAAGAATAAAGAAAATGAAACTCCATAGATTGCCAAAAAAAAAAAAAAAAAGAAATTCACTAATAGTGACTATTCCTCTATTGTTGAACTTATTTGGGCTACGAGTAAGTCTTATAGAGATTTGAGTGTTACTCCCGATGAAAACGAGCTATTAGAAAGAGTCCTTGCCCCTTTCTATAGGTAGGATCATGCGATTACTCAAACTACACTCAGTTGAACAAGTTATCGACAACTTTAATACTTGGGAACAGTCTGAAGTGCATGAGGTGGATCTTGATATCGGTTCATCATTGGAACCTATGAGAGGTGGAAAAAAGAGAAAGAAACCTCAAGGTACTGGTGAAAATATGAGATAGAATAAAAAGAAACCTTATGTACGTAGCGTTCACGCCTCTGTTGAAATGGGTACTCAAACGGAAACTATTGGTAACGCTTCTTATGACAATAATATTTATTCAAGTAACGATAATTTTGTTAATCAATCTAAAAGAAATAATGGTTAAAACAATCGTTTCAATTTTAATAATAGAAATAATAGCGGTAATAATAATAGATCCTCTAATAATTGGGAATAATATGAAAAACCGGAATAATCAAAATTTAAGGTTTGACAATCCTAGCACACTTTCAGGGAACAATAAAAATAGGACTAGACCCTATAATGGTATTTCTATTGTATCCGGAAATCAAAACTCGTCTAGTACCTCTAGATATTAAAATTTCACTAGTACTACCTAACTAACTAACTCTATGGCTTATGGAACTCGCAAGTTTATCGCCGCAGTAGCAAACGTTCGTTATTGGATTCTATCCTGGAAGACATCAAGCCAGTTTTCATCACGAATACCTTCTCGAAGATATTTTCTAATATTGTCGTCCCAACGACGTCTTGGTATTCCCAATGGTCTCCTTCCATCCAGCCTTCCAATCAGGATGGAACATAATCATCGTTTTCCCCCATCCGAGCTACATGGCCTGCCAACCTTAGTCGTCGCGATTTCATTATTTTTACAACATCTGGTGAATCATACAGTCCGTGGATTTCTTCATTATGCAGTCTCCTCCATTCTTCATTGATGTTGTCCCGTTTCGGTCAATACATTTATCTCAAAACCTAATTTTCAAATACACGTAATTTATGTTCATCTGCTAGGGTCATACTAAAACTTTCGCACCCGTTAAGTATTACCAGCTAAATAACCCTTCTGTATATATTCAGTTTCAATTTCCTTGATATTAATCGCGATGTTAAAAGTTTTTGAACCCAATAGAAACATGCGTTCCCCGATACTAAGCGATTTTTTATTTCTTCCGTGACATCATTTTTACTTGTTACGTATGCTCCCAAGTATTTAAATTTATTTACTTTCTCAATGACCTCATCTCTAATTCTTTTGTTTTTATTTGCTTCATTCCCTGTGTTTCGGATGTATTTTGTTTTATCTATATTTACATTTAGACCTATCTCATCGCACGCTTCTACTAAGACATCTTTGTAGTGCATCTACATCGTCCCCTATTAAATCTACATTATCCGCGTATACAAACAGTTGATTCAAACCATTGAATGATAGTCCCTTTTTGTCCTCTTTAATTTTTAAAATCACATATTCTAACGCAAAGTTAAACAATAGTCATGACAAGGTATCGCCTTGTTTCAATCCGTTGCGAATCTTGAAAATATGTGACATATTATGTCCTATTCGTGCTCTGCTTAAGGGGTCGCTGAGACTCATCTTCACTAATTGAACCATTTTTTTCGGAATTCCAAATCGCATCAGAATACTGTATAACTTTTCCCTTTTGATAGAATCACATGCTTTCTTAAAATCAATGAATAACTGGTGAACCGTCCCATTGTATATCCATTTTTTCCTCCAAAATTTGTCTCAGAGCAAAAATCTGGTCCAACGTGAATCTATTTCTTCTAAATCCACATTGGTGATCTCCAAGTATTCATCTACGTAGGCGTGTTAACAGAATATTACTGAATACCTTGTAACATGTCGAAAGTTACGAGATTCCGTGGTAATTATCACAGTTCGATTTATTGCCTTTTTATTAAATTGGAACTATTATTGAGATTTTGAATTCCTTTGGGAGCTCCTCCTTTCTCCATATAGCAGTTTTTAATTTATGTAGTTCCTTGATTAGTGCCGTTTCTCCTGCTTTAGCTAATTCGGCAGTAGTATTGTCTATACCTGGTAATTTCAAAATTTTCAATATCTTTATCGACATCTCGATCTCGCTAGGTTCGCGAATCCACGGTTCTGCGGTATGGATTTCCAATTCTATGTTCGTTCCCCGTTGTGTACGTTAAGAAGTTTGTCGAAATAACTATTCCACACATCGACAATTTTAGTCGAATCCGCCTGAAGACCTCCACGTTCATTTATAATCATTCATAACCTCGTCTGGTAACCTTTCCTTAACGAGTTTACCCCTTTGTATAGATCTCGTATGTTATTTGTCTTGCCGGTTTCCTCTATCTCCTGAATTTTCTGCGTCAGATATTCCCGCTTTTGTTTCTGAACCCACGTGTAGCGTTTCGTTTCACGTTACTGTAGTGGCTGGTATTTGCTTCGCTGTTATTATTTAGCGATCATTGCCTTGCTTGTTTTTGTTCCTCATGAAGCTTAAGGCATTCTTCATCAAACCAACGTTTCTTTCTGTGTTGTTTCTTCTCACTTACAGATTCCTTCGCTGCGCTCTTCATTGTTTCACGAATTACCTCCCACATCATACTTACATCCCTCATCATACTTTCACTTCATTATTATTATCATCATTATTATTTCTCGAGACGGCTAGGATTTCGAACCAATTAGAGAGTTCGAGTTGGTAATCTGCTTTTATGCTCGGTATATTTATTCGTTTCACTTAGAATTTCAGTTGTTTTGACCCCTTGCTTTCTCTGTTCGCCATGCATAGCATTTCCCTTAATTTTTCGATCACTAATTAATGATCGGTGTCACCTTCCGCTCCTCTGTACGACATAACGTCCATTATGCTGATGTGTCCTCGTCTATCTACTAATACGTAATCGATCTGGTTAAGAGTTTTGACGTAAGGAGATGCCTTGTGTAATTGTGTATGTTTTTGTGTTCAAAGCACGGGCTCTTTACCAGTAGGTTTTTTGAAATCGCGAAAGTTATCAGTCCTTCTCCATTATTTTTTATCTTTTCGTGAAGGCTGTATTTTCCTATAGTAGGTCTATATTTTTCTCACCTCTCTACCTTTGCATTAAAATCACACAACATACTTTTGTAATTATACTTCGGAATTCGGTCAAACATACTTTCTAGCTCATCATAGAATATATCTTTGTCGTTATTGTTAGCCACCTCGTTCGGAGCATAAACATTAATTAAACCTCGTTGGCCCATCGAGTACGTATCGTAACGCACGATAGTCTTTCGTTTACGAACTCTATATTCTGAACCAGATGAAGCATAGTGTTCTTATTAAGGAATTCTGTTCCGAAATCGTGAGACTGTGTTCTACCAAACTAGAAAGTGTACTTGCCCTGTCGGATGCTATCTTGACCATCCAATCGCACTTATTGTATCGCTAATATGTCTGGCTCGTACTTCTTGGTCTCGGGTACCTCCACCTGAAAAGCACCCGTTTGGTATAACGTTCGTACGTTCCACGTTCCTACTCTAAGACCCTTCTTAATGCTGTTCTTGGAGCCCCCTGAAGCAATCCCAGCCTGGAGATTCGAATGAGGGACTAGTTTACCTCCGGAATATTTTATCCCAGGAGAGTCCATGAACCATCTGTTACTATTTCTTGACATGTTTTAGCGGTGTAAAGTTGTCAGCTCTACGACCTCGCAGTAAAGGTAGACTTACCAGTGGTCCAAATTCTAATATATCTTTGTCGTGTATACACTGTCAAGGTATGTCAACTGGTAAGGTTGATGCTCAGTTCAATTCAATTCAATTCAATTATTTTATTCAATTTTCGAGCAATACATTTTCTATTAATTTTCGTCACATTGTAACAAGTGCTTTACAATATAAATTAGGAATACAGTAATATGTATAAAAATCCAATACATCACTTTTACACATATAAATCATATTGCTACAATCAATGTAGATAAATAATCACAATCCTTATAAACATGCTAGAATTCCTTTAATGGATACAATTTATAAAATATGCCGTAGGCAAATTTAAGCCTGTGTACATACAGATAAAAAACATCAAATATCCAATTACAAATTTCACATTTTCTTTATAACGACCACCTATTCATCAATATTATAAGCGCTACATTGTGTAAAACACTGTTTTAAATGTGATTTAATAGATTTCAAACTTAGTTTCTTCAAATTTACAGGCAAAATATTGAACAGTTTTATTCCAGTAGTTAAATAGCTTTTCTGTGTAATGTTTAAACGAGAATAAGGGGGACAAATGTTTCGACCATATCTCGTTCGACAATTATTGTCTCTTTCAGATAGAGTGTGTAAATCCTTATTACGTTTAATATGAAGCAAACATTGGAGTGCATAAATACAAGGCAATGTCATTATGCCTAACTCTTGAAAAGCTGATTTACATGAGTTGGAATTTTTCAATCCCTTAAGACATCGAATAGGTTTTTTTTTTGCCAAATAAATATTTATTTTGCACCATATGAATTTCCCCAAAAGAGAGTTCCGTATGAAATGTGCGAATGCATTAACGCAAAGTAGACCATTGTTAAATATTTTCCGGAAATTGAATTCTTTAAACTTTACAGAACATACAAATTTTTGGCTAGAGTCCTTGATAAATGGCTAGTGTGCACATCCCATGTTAACTTCTGGTCTATATGGATACCTAGAATTTTAACTGATTTTTTTACATTAGTTTTTAGTACCCTCTCGTTTTAAAGAACATATAAGATTTTCTGTTTTTTTCCTTATTTAGCATGAGATCGTTTCTGGTAAACCACGATATTGCTTTATTTAAGCTAATATCTGTTAAATTAAGAGCGGTATCGATATCTCTACTGCTCGTAATTAAGGTTGTAACATCGGCATACAACACAGGGCTTGATAAATCTTCAATGAACGGCGGGAAATCATTTACATATATTAGGAACAAAAAACGGGCCCAAAATCGAGCCCTGTGGAACTCTAGTTTGATTTGAGAATTTGTTATTTATTTTGACTATCTGCTCACGTTCGTCAAGAAATGAAGCTAAAAGGTTATACTCATTATAAACAATTCAAAGATGTAAAAGTTTATTTAAAAGAATTCTGTGACAGATAGAATCAAAGGTCTTGCTGAAATCGATTAATGTTATAGTAGTCACAAACCTGTTATTAAAATTATCATGAATTATTTTCCCTATATTTTCTACAGCATCGATTGTAGATAAGCCTTTTTTAAAACCAAATTGTGCAGGATGAAATTTTTTTTGTGAATCAGTAAATGCCAACAAGTCTTTTAAAATTAATGGACGGTAATTGTTCGGATTATGTTTATCTCCCTTTTTGTAAATTGGGATTATAATTGCCTTTTTCAAGCATGAAGAATATTTGCCTACACTCAGCGAAAAATTAATAAGTTTTGAAAGAGGGAGAGCAATTATATCAATAATATGTTTTAATAATACAGTCGACATTCCATAAATGTCTTCACTTTTCTTGTTTTTCAATTTCATTGCAGTTAATATAATATCTGATTTAGTTGTGAAAGACATTTCAAAAGTACCTGAGTCTTCCTTAGCCTTATCTTCGTTGATAAGTGGTAAAAGATCCAAAGAATTATCAAGTTTCTCTAGATTAGGATTTGAGGTAACATGAGCGAAAAAGTTACTAAATTCATCCGGAGTTATATCAATTGCTTCATCATGCCTATTCCTAGTTGACAAGTCAGAATGATCTAATGATCCCTGGGGTGGCTTCAAGTCTGGTGTCTATACCTGGTACTGTAGCAAACATTCAGGTGAATACTGGTGTTTCTCAAATAGCTGTAGTGCAAGGCTAAAACTTCAGCAGCATCCCTTAGGCGAGTCAAATAAGGGCCACTGTATTGAGTTATGTCGACCTTTGAATGTTGTGCCTGATATTTCCGGAGTAACCGCTCATGGCGGAAAATTATTATTTAATGTATCGTTTATTTTAGAAGGTGACTCGTTGCGAAGTAGTATTTGGTGCCTCAGAATTTAGTAGGTCTCCTCTGGTCATTGCTCAAATAGAATGTTTTGATATCGACTGTATGTTATATTGAGAGGGTGATGTGGATTTATTGTGTTTTGATGTCTGGAGAAAAATATTTATTGAATTCGCACGAGCTAAATTAAACCCAGCTTCTAGAGTTCGATTGAGATTTTTCTTAGGAAAAGAAGGTCATGGTGTAAAGGAATCTCAAACCATCTTCTTGAACATCTTTGAAACCATATTTGATTTGAAATTCTTTGTTGTTGACGCTCTTCGAGTCAGCTTAATTCTTGGTATGCTTTTCATTAGTAACTATAAATACCAGTTAGCTGCTGGAACGAATTCTTTGAAATTAACTAATTCTGACTGTCAAGTAGTGACAGTTCCGTTCTCAGGTAAGACAATAGGTATGTTCTCCGTAAATAAGATGGTTGTAGAAGGCGAATATTCAATAACGGAATTTGAAATAAAAGAGGTGGTGGATAATAGAAGTGGTCTGCCCGAAGGTATCAGAACTAGGTTAACTGATTTGCTAATAAGTTATAGATATGTTTTCTCCGAAAAGCATGAATCTGCTTAAGTCGAGTCTACAAAAATACAATTAAAAGAAAATGAAACTCTGGTGGCAAAGGCTTATCCTATATCCTATGCTTTGCGTGAGCCCTTCAGGAATCGTTTGTCTAAGTGGATTGAATGGGGAATAATTATAGAACAATGTAGCCCATATAACAAAACAATTCATGTTCTTCTAAAATTTGACGAAGTAAATATTCGTCCGGTGTTAGACATGCGTTTCATTAAAGATAAAATAATCGCTCCGCGTATTCAAGTTGAAACCATTCAGGAAATTCTTCATAGATTGTCCAAAGCTGTTGTATTCTCTGCCCAAGATTTGAAAGGTGCCTTATACTCTTTGTCATTACACCCTGATAGTTATTCTTGCACGGCTTTTAAATTTGAAGGACGCCAGTACTGTTTCCGATTTTTGTCAATGCGAATGAAAACAAGTTGTGCTCTCTTTCAAACTACCATGAATCAATTGTTTTCTATGTATACCAAAGACATCATTGCAGTCTATTTTGTTGACGTACTTGTATTTTCTGAATCTATTGAAGAACAATTCCAGCATCTCTCATCTGTGTAAGAGATCTTGCAAATGTGTCTGTAAATTTTCGGAAATCAAAATATTTCCTTTCTGAAATTTCTTTTCTTGGTCATATCGTATCTGGTGGAGAAATTAAGGTAAATCCTAAATTAAAGGAACCTGTAAAGAATTTTCCTGTTTCTCGCACACGACGTCAGCTACGCCGTTTTTTTGGACTAGCTGGTTGGAGAAGAATGTACATTGAAAATTTTTCATGTTTTTCTGAGCCTATAGTAGCACTCCTACGTAAGGAGGTTAATTTTTTTGAATTTTGTACCAGCGTGTTGAATGCATTCGAAAGAATTAAAGAAGCTTTAGTGTCACCTCCTGCGTTAACGCAAAATGACATTAATAAAGAACTTCAGATTTTTAGGCGTTTGCGAGATATCTTTGGCTGGTTATTTGGCGCAAGTTAAGGATGATGGAGAATTTGGGGTCATATTATATGCTAATAGAAAAATTAAAGTTTGTGAACTCTCTTTATTCATGTTTCAATTTGAGCTTTGTCTGTGTTTTCTTCTGTGCAATTATTTTTCATACTTTATTCTGGGTTGGACTGCAATTAACTACACCGACAATAAATTTATCACAGAGTTTCGTACTATTAGGAACCTCGATAGTCGTACAACTAGATTGCCCCTGAAGTTGCAGAAGTTCAATCTCCGTTTCATTCATATTAAAGGTGAGTAGAACTTTGTCGCCGAACATTGCCGCGTCTTCCTCCTGATGAAGTGAATTCTGAAATTCGACATTTTAAATGTAATGCTATTTTTACTCGTATGTCTAATGAGGAATTTGTTCAATTGTTCAAGATGAATCAAATGGATGGCTTTTCAGAGGATGAAGCATAAATTGCAGCCTGGAAATTAAAATTATTGTATGCATATTGGTCAATTGTTTTCTAGAGCTAATTTTACTCCAACTTCTTGATGTCTGATAGTACCCAGTTCACTTATCTCTAGAGTAGTTCAAGAAATCCATAGTGATGGACATTTTGGATTTAGGAAATGCTTCCTTTATTGCCGAAAGCTTTTCTTTTGGGAAAATATGAAGAGGGATCTTACTCAATATATTAGAGATAGTTTAATTTGTGGTGAAACTAAGGTTAGTTCACAAGCTATATATAGGGAAACATTGCATGTATCAGCTGACCATCCTCATGTGAAACTCTCTGTTGATTTAGTTGGTAAACTCCCTTGCAGTGGATATAATTATTATATTTTCTCTCTAGTTGATATTTATTCAAAGTCTATATACTATATTGAAGTCTATATTCAAAGTCTATATTTATTCAAAATCTAACTCTATATCCTTTGCGTAATACCTGTACCAAGGAAATTATATCTATCTTCAGAAATAAATACTTATATCATTATCCCTTTACTCATATATTTATTTCTGACCAAGGTTCTCAGTTCAGCTCCAAGACTTGAAAAGATTTCTGTTCCTCTCCCCCGTTCTTCGGTTGTTGTACGTTTTCATCATGACTTAAATAGAATATTGATTAAGTTTTGTCATGATGATCATAAGTTTTGGAGTTCTAGATTGTACGATTTACTCAGGATTTACTCAATGATTCAGTATCCTCTGTGACAGGTTTCTGTTCATCAGAATTATTTTTGAAATTTTCTGCTATGGATTCATTCAAAAGGAGAGTAGATTGACCTGAGAGTTTATTACCTAATTACACTTACGTTTTTTTATCCAACCGTTTACTAAAATAGGAGACTTATTTACTTCCACTGTTACGCTCTTTTGTTTCGGTGTTACGAAAATACTTTTCTTCCTTCTTTGAAGCTTCAGCTTCTTCAGTGCTGTTACTGCTAAAACCACTTGTAGGGTTTACAAACAGGTAGCTCTCATATTCCAATTCGTCCTCCGATTTACATAAACGTACTTTTGAAATTATATTCAAACTTTCGATTTCGAAATTTATATTATATAACTGACTTCCATTTGCTTCCAGATGCTTCATAATTATCATTAGTTTAGTTGAAGCTAACCGTTTAATCGAGAATGACACAACTTCCATTCTTTCTTTTGTGTCCATCGTCAATTACGTTGTTGCTTACTTGAGGGAACATATAATATTTCGTTGGAGTTCCAATCAAACTTATTTCATTTTTTTCTTCTTTCTTCATTATGATTTTTAGTGGTTATTATTTTTGGTATACCACAAAGTACAAAGTAGTACACATGAAAATTGTATCCAACTTAAAAGGTTTCATCACATAAACGATGCATTATGCGTAAACTTCATGTAAACTATAGTGATGCAAATTATTGTATTTCAACCTAACCTATGGTATAGTAAAAATATATGGCAACCATGAAAACTGTATTTACCGTTTAAGATGGTTCTAAATGTGCGACAATGTTTACGAACTACTTACAAATAACCATCAAATATATTTATTGGAAACAGACATTTATAAAGTATCTAAGTAATATAGTACACATCTGATTAGCTCCGTAAAATCACATAATAATCCACTGTAGAACATTTGTAGAAGTCTTTAACTTATATCGAATAATTATTGAATAATGATTGAATACCTTTTAATATTTACCAGCTTTTATATGACCGTTAATGTAGAAGTGTGTTTTGTTTAATTCTGGCTATAGCTCAATTTACTTATCATTTGTTGTTGTATTATGTACCATCCATTTGTTGAATAACTAATCAAACTGATAACGCATCGACTTAATTTTAACTTTATCGTAACACAAAAACACATAAGCACATACCTCTGAAAAGAATTTCAGAAAACATCACGAAGTTTGCATTTGTGTAGTTACAAGACATAAGCAATGGTTTTAGGGTATAAGATACATTCTTTTCTTTGGTATTGATTTATTACAAGTATTGTATATATAAATGCACACTGTTGTACTTTATTATATTTCTTTTATATATCATTAATATGTACCTTAAATGTAAAATTGTATCCAACTTAAAAGGTTTCGTTTGAATTTCGAGATTTTGTGAATTATAATCACTATTAATATGGAATCCCTAGCGCCAAGGATAATATATCGGATACCCATAAGTACCCTTCAATATGAGACTAACACGTCCAGTTTACATTATGAAATAAATTGTTGTTTGCAGAAGCAAATATTATCTCAATATATGCCATTGGATTATTAATACAGTCCACCACAGATCGCGCAGTAATTTTGCACGCTTTTAGTGAAAGGCTTTTTGTATGTTGTCCAATAATATGAAATATTTCAACTTTGCCTGCACCATACTTAATAAACACATCATGATATTTCATCCACTGTACGAAACTATAATATCCCTATGAATATTAAACATTTCATCTACATCATCATCATCACTGCCCGATATAATATCACTATTATTATCATCATTCTCCAAATACTACTCCTACATCACCAAACAATGATAATTACACTTTCTATTTGTTTCCAAACTTCATCTAAACCAAAAATCAACAGCATCTTAAAAAATAATTTGAACATGGTCTTTGAATAACTAACCCTCTCCAGTACTAACGAAACGGACAGAATACAATTCTATAATATCTTGTGAATGCACACATATATTTAATACATCTTCTTCAGCATTCCAAAACTAATTGAACAAATATTTGAATGACATATTTGGTCTCATACCCAATCAACTTATAGTCACAAAGTTGGCTCCGACATTCAAACACATTGTTAGTATCGTCATGATCTCGGATTTCCTGATCAGCAAGCATTGCATCGATAGGATTATTCATGTTAACAGTTCCCAGTACTGTGGACATACGACTTGTTATTTTCAACTAAAGAACGTCAATCGAAACACCAATACTTAACACAATCCCGAAGAGCACAAGTAAATGTTGTATCAACAACACACTATACGGTATACTGCAGACTAAGTACAAACTCTGGTATTAATATTCCAATAACTACTACTAGCTATATCATACGAACACGGACATAAACGTAGACTATAATATATTGTATCACAAGGAGATACGCGGAGTAAAAGGGAGGTAGCACATACACATTATATACTTTTTATTCAATACTTTTCGCTCACAAAAAAAAGTAATTTAACTTTACTGGGAACTCGTAACTCAATCATAAGTCCTGATGAAGTCACCAAATACAAATATTTATGAGAAGCGTCATCAATTCATTCAGCTATCTTCTGATGTTAATTTTACTATCATATTGAGTACTCTACATGTATAATTTTGACAGTATAATTCTCTCGTTGAGAATTTGAATTATATATTCAAAGCTGATAATTTACTAGTTAAATCCTAATATTGTAAATTCCACACATTAAAAGTTCTAATTAAAATTTTGAAACAATGCAATGTGAAAGAGTTTTTTATAACTTACAAAGGAAATAATGAAAATAATTTTCGTGAATCGCCAAAAAACGCATCTTTGGGTTATGCACGTACAATTCAGTGTTTGATTTATATTTGATGACTTCATTAGTATTTATGATTGAGTTACGATATCCCACTAATTTAAATTGAAAACATTGCCGGAAAAAGGCCACAAAGATCAAAAGCACATTTTCGCTAAACTGCCAGTAAAGATTTAGATTCTGTTTTAACAAGAAGTTTTGAAATAATATTTATGTCGCTGACACCAGTATAAAGAGCATGGAATCAGATTTGAAAACTATTAACTAACCTGATAGAATTCAGAGTTTGCATGAAAATGTATTGAAAATTGTGTATGCATGTTATGTGCCCTTCTTCCAGCAGTGAAAGATTTCATAGTGGTTAGGGTGAAGAAAGAAACCACAAATAATTTTAAACACAATATTTAATACAAGAGAACATTGAAAATGACACTAAAAATAGCTTTGTTAAATTGCCTCAACAAATATTTATTCTAATTTCTTCGTTATTAATACTAAAAAAATAAATCTGCAAGAACTAATACGTCTGTCGCACCTAAAAGACCAAGGTTTTGGGAACCCATGACACAGCTTAAATGGCTAGAGGTAGGAAAACAAAATTTGGTATGACGGTATATCTTCACCAGTAGATTGCGAAAATATTACAAAATGATGAAAAAGTCGCCATCTTGTATTCAACATGGCCGCGAAAATAAATATTTCATAGGATACAGAGCCTAAAGGGCTGGAAATAGAAAACGAAATTTGGTATGCGGGAAAACAGCACGAGTAGTTACAAAAATATTACAAAATGTCTCCAAAGAGCCGATCTTGGACTACATTTTGAAGAAACCACCATCTTGGATTTAAAATGGTCGCCAAAATTATTTTCAACACGGTTTGAACTCTAGAAAGAAATTTTGCATAAAGGTGTATTATCGAGTAGTTTACGAAAATATTACATTTTGAAAAAGTTGCCAACTTCCATTCAAAATGGTCATCAAAAACATTTTCAGCACCGTTTGAGCTAGAGATACAAAATTTTGGTATAAAGGTGCATTAGTAAGAGTACATTATAAACATATGTTCTTTTAAAATGTCGCAATCTTGCATTCAAAATGGCCACCTCAAAACATTTTCCTCACAGTTCTAGCTATGGCACTATTTATGCCATTAACTTTCAATCGAAAAGAATAGCCTCGTGACGGGCTAATTAACTACTTTCTATGTGTGATCTGACTATACCAATGTAACTGTCGCTCTGTGTAAATGATTGACCTCTGACGGAAAACACGTATCTTATTTGCAATCTTTATTAATAGTTTATTACATGTTCGTAAATAAATCATTCATACTGTATAAACCTTATATTAATTCAATTCATAAATAAATCATTCATATTATATTTTATACATGATTTGTTTCATGTTTTCTTAAATTACATATGTACATTATATTTCATATCTTTATCCTTTTATATTATATTTATTTTATTTTATAATTAATAAATAAATAATATATATTATATGTTTTGTATTCACCGAACCGCCGAAGCTCAGTAGTAGAGCGTGTGCATTGCATTCGATCTGAGCAGCCGACCATCCTTACTTAGGTTTTCTCAGTCACACCAGGCAAATGCCGGAATGGCACCTTCAACATAAGCCCCGGCTGACACCTTCCCGAATCCTTTCCGCTCCCTTATCGCTGCCTGAGCCTTAGTTTCCTAAAGGCTATAAATAAAGAGTTACGTTTATTATTCATTTTCATTTTTAATACTATCTATATTTTATGTTAATTCTTTTAATATGGTTTTATTATTTATATTTATTGATTGTCCAATAAAGTTATTTTTCATTTTCAAGATTAGGTGTCCATAATCATTTCTGAGTTTCGTTTTAATCTTATTCCTTTTACAAATTTATGCATTTTGTTTCGAATTCCTAAACAATTAGATTTGTTAATAATATCTTGTACGATTAGTTTACGAAGGATGAAATAATGTTTACGTTCTTCCCTGTATGTCAATATACATTTTCCCCAGGTTTTCAAAGCCTTTAGTACTACAATTTTTGCGTTTGTTCCAAGATTTGTACATTTTTCTGCATTACAATTATTTTTCATTTTCTTGTTCTCACTGCATTGATTTTCCTGTGCAAACTGGAATTTGTGTGTTGCACAGGTAATAGTTTTCTTTTACACAACAGGCTAATTATATTTTTGAGCTTTACAAAGCAGCTGTAGAGTGTTTATTGACAATGGCGTCTCTAAAGTCTTTAGGTGACATATAACTTACGTCCAGACCATTGTGAACTGTACAGAGTTTGGTACCGTATATATAGTACATATTTTCCAGATTGGTGAGCTTATCAAGATATTGGTTCTTGCCTTTTACAGTGGCGGAGATCAGTATTGTTAACGCGAGTTTTAGATGACGGGACACGAAATTTTAACGTTAAGGCTAAATCCATACAATCTAACTTATTTGGAACATGTTTTTAAAGAAATAACAGAAAAGCAAAGTAAAGCCTTTGTTCTAAACTCTGAATATTAAAGTTCTTAATGACTGCATTATAACTATCATAAGCAAGGCAGATTCGAGTTTCATTAAAAATCAGGAATTTAATAAATTTCGATTGGATTTTCTCTAATTGTTGGCAATGCTTCAATTGATATGGATTCCAAATAGAACAAGCATATTCTGCCTTGGAGCGAACATAAGCATATTATTATTTTTTTTTTCAATATTGATATATTGTTGAACTCTCTTCGCGTCATATTTACGAATCCTAATAACAAGGCTGCGTTTGTTTTATTTGCAAAGTGTATGTAAAAAGTTAATTTCCAATCAAAACTGACACCATTTTCCTTAACTATGGTAGGTCTGTTTACTTCAGTTTTATTAATAGAATAATCAAATTGATGAGTGGTTTTATTTCTATTAAATTATAATACTTTACATTTACTTATGTTGACTTCAAGCTGATTGATAGCACACAAGTTTCCAATATTATCTAAGTTCTGATGAAGTCTTATGCAGTCTCCGATAGACTTGACTTTTGTATATATTTTGAAGTCATTTGTAAATAACAACTGTCATTATCAAGCACATAATCAGGAGGGTCATTAACAAACAAGAGGAATCATTGTGTTATGATTTGTATTCTTTATAGGCAACTGATTGTTTGCGATTTGTTAAGAACGAATAGAGGATCCTAATCAGAGTGGATAAGAAGTTATATTGATTTAATTTTTCCGTAACATATTGTGATTAACTCTGTTGAATGCTTTCTCAAAGTCAAAATAAATCACATCGACTTTTTTGCCTTCATCCAACAAATTCGCTACGTAGCGCGTAACAATTGCTAAGTTTGTTACCGTGGATTTCTGAGAAACAAAGCCATGCTGCTGAGTTGAGATAACTGGTTGAATATGATTGCTAATTCTCTTGTATCAGATCTATTCAAATACTTTTGCAAAAGCTGGTCTGAAGCCACTAATGTCTACTTTTATTAAATTTTGGGATAGAACAAACCAGGGCAGATTTCCATTTGTGGGGGAAAATACATGATTTTAGGGATATGTTAAATGATATCAGCAGGGAATATTTAAATATATCAACACATCCACTAACTACTTTTGAGGGTATGCCATCAAAACCAACTGTCGTCATCTATTTTAAATTTTTGATAACCCTTTTAGCTTCCTTTAGTTCACTTTGGTCAGTACACAGTGTCACTATTTCATTATTTCTATTACTAACAGCATCACCATTAAAATTATTATATGTTTGAGAGGAGGATAGAAATACCGATTGAAAATACTGAGCGAATGCATTCCTTATTTCTTCATTGTTAGACAACTCCTGACCTTCAAACATTTGGAGGGAGGTGTCTTTTTTATTTTTAAAAAAATTCCGTAGTTCACTCGAGTTGGTATTGCTATTATTTTCAGATTTAACTATAAAACTCTTACATGCAATTCTAATGTACTTCTTAATTTCCCTACGTAATCAAGCAAATTCTTGATAGAAATGTGTTGAGTTCATGGTTTTGACTCTGAATTGCTTATGATATGCCTTGACCTTATGCTTTCTAATAATATCTTTGGTGAACGAACACGGATACTTTGCAACAGTACTTATTTTACGGGGAACACACCTCTCAAATATTTCATAGACAATATCATAGAATTTGCTCACTAGGTTATTAACATTCGATACATTTGTAAGAATTCCCAATCGATATCTTCTAGTTCCTGATACAACATCAGAAATTTGCTTTCCTAAATTTGTAATAAATAAGTGTTACTTTCCTGCTTTACTTTCTTGACCTTTCTGCTAACTATGTCTATTATTATAGCTGGGTGATGAATATCTTCCGGTACGAGGTAACAATTCTATAACAACTTCAACATTTTCAACATTTGACAGAACTAGAACTAGTGTGCGATTATTATTATTATTGGCAACATTGGTGAACGATCTCAAATCATTCAGAGTAATAAAATTATATAAATTTCTACACTTTACAGACGTGCTGTGTTCTAAATTAAATTCGATACCGGTTATCTCCGGTAGATTGAAGTCACTAATGAGGAGAAAAGGACTACCTTGTGGACAACTGGATTCAATGCTTGCAAATAGGTTAACATACATACCTGAACTCGGTTCAAAATATACAACACAGATAAACATTGGTCTCCCTTTACAGTTATTCTAGCAATCAGACTCTCATATTGATCATCACAACTATTCAATAAACGATTGTATTTTCCAAGAGCCGAGATAAGTACCCCGCCTCCTTTTGACTTGCCAGCTTTATTAATATTGCGATTTTGTCTTAAAACAGTATACCTATTATCAAATAATTCACTGTCATAATGAGTTTCATTTGTCCATGTTTCAGTAATTGTAATTATATCGCAATTATTTAATATTACACTACAAAAAGTAATTTGTTTTACCAAGCAAAGATATAGAGTTCTGATTATAAACTAGCAAAGGTCTCCTTGTTTCACTGACACCACCAGTTATATTTGGAAAATGATTGCACGCTTCACTGACTTCAGTTAAGGAAAAATTTACCCTTTAACACTTTACATTCCTTTCTCTATCAAACTTTGTTGTTTGGGGGCTGTGTTATGGTTGAACGGATGACTCTCGTCATTTGTGCCTTATCACTAGGGGTGGGGGTATTCTCACAGGTGGTTGAAAGAACTTGCTTTTAAGCATGCAGCGTTACAACTTCTGTAGTTTTATTTTGAACAACTTCTTCACTTTGCACTAAAGTTTTTTACTTTTTGTAGCTCTTCGAGGCTGAAAGGTCTATTATTTGTATATAGTGTATTGTACTGAAACCTCACACGATCACCTCTTGCACTAGCGTCCTTCATATAGCTCAATAGTTGTTTCTTAATTTCACGCTCATTCCGTGAGAAATCTGAAATCACAACTCTGTTTCCTTTAGCTCGATAAGCATTTTAAGAATATCATTTTAAGGTAGATTTCGAAGAAAAATCTACCTATTGAGGTCGGTACCATGCCATATATATACAGATGCTTATCAGAATAATGGAAACACCTGTAGTTGGCAACACGTCAGATGTATGGGTTGGCAGTGGTGTCGTGGCGACCGCAGCGCCGGACTGCTGGTGGTGGTGTGTTAGGTCGGTCTCCATACTACGTCAGGCGTCGTGGAACAGGAGTGTGCAGTGGCTGCAGCAGACGGAGGTAGTGTAAAATGGGAGACCTCTCAGAGTTTCAAAGAGGGCAAATTGTTGGTGCGCGGTTATGTGGAGTGAGTGTGACGGCAGTGGCTAGTGTGTTAGGTGTGTCGCCAGGGACAGTGTCGAAGGTGATGACGGCCTACACAACACACGGGAAAACCACATCGGGGAAGCGGAACAGTGGGCGGAAGAAAAGCATCAGTGACAGGGCACGCCGGGTATTAAAGCGCATTGTCACGCGGAACCGTCGTGCCACTGCGGCGCAAGTGACGGAGGAACTCAATCAGCACCTCCCCCAACCTGTTTCGACAATCACAGTCCGCCGCGAATTACATGACATGAACTTACGGGGTCGTGTTGCACGGGCCAAACCTCTCATCAGGGACCAGAACGCTTTAGCACGCCGCAAATGGTGCCGCGACCATGCAACTTGGACCGTTGACGACTGGAAACGTGTGGTATGGTCGGATGAGTCACCATTCACCCTATTCCAAACCACGGGCCGTGTTTATGTGTGGAGAACGCCCAAAGAAGCGTATGATCTGCAGTGTCTCCGCCCAACTGTGAAACATGGCGGCGGCACGGTGATGCTGTGGGCCGCAATATCATGGTTTTCATTGGGTCCTGTGGTCACACTTCGCGGACGCATCACTGCCAACGATTATGTCGCAATTTTAGGA
>JAGDQP010032262.1:0-21424 GCA_022664845.1 Lepisma saccharinum
CACTCATCAAGCCATTTTCGGACGTCTGCATACGAATCGAAGCGCTGCTCAGCGAGGGCGTGGCCCATCGATGCAAACAGATGGTAGTCTGTAGGGGCTAGGTCTGGTGAATAAGCGGGATATGGTAGCACCTCCCACTTAAGTGTCTCCAAGTTGTTTTGGACCACTTTTGACGTGCTTGATGGGACGTTGTCGTGGAGGAATATCAGCTTGTCATGTCTTTGTTGATACTCCGGCCTTTTTTCACAAAGAGCACGGTGCACGTTGATCAGTTGTTGGTGGTAGCGGTGAGCATTGATAGTTTGACCCGGTTGCAACAGCTCAAACTAGACGATACCCTGTTGATCCCACCAAACACACATCATCGTCTTCCGTCCGAAGCGATTTGGTCTCGAGGAAGATGTTGATGGTTGGTCGGGACCAACCCATGATTTCTGTCGTTTCGGATCCGCGAAATATATCCACTTTTCATCGCCCGTCACTATCCGATGCAGGAACGACTTTCTTCTCTGTCTGGCGAGCAACATTTCGCATGCGTGTTGGCGTCTCTCCATCTGCCGATCGGTCAATTCATGCGGCACCCATTTTCCGATCTTCTGAACCTTTCCCATGGCACGTAGACGCATGGAAATGGCTACTTGAGTAACGCCCAATTGCTCGGCAAGCATTTGTTGCGATTGGGTATCGCCCTCGTCCAACAGCGCCTGCAATTGATGGTCCTCAAACTTCCTGGGCCGATTATCACGCTTCTTGTCACTCAGGTCAAAATTGCCGTCTTTGAACCGACAAAACCAATCTCGGTACGTTGTTTCCGATAAAGCACTGTCACCATAGGTCTCCACAAGCATTCGATGCGCGTCGGCAGCCGATTTCTTCAAATGGAAGCAGGAAAGCAGAGCTTCCCGCATATGCTCTTTTTCTGGCACAAAACTAGCCATGCTTACCAACGAAACACTGTGTGTTGTTGTCTGCACTTGCTGATTATGTGGTCCAACTCAAACACACAATAGGTCTGGCGTGCCCATGGTAGCTTCATACGCTCACGAACGCCATTTATGGGCAAACAGCGGATTTAAGCTTATACAGCTGGTATATATATATATACCGAATCAATACACGTTAATTCTTTGATGCCGAGGTTTTCTTGCACAAAATCTTATTCCGTGCTCGAATATTCTGAAACCAAATCTTGTTCGCGTAATCCATATGAAATACAACTTTCAGTTATTAGTTTGCAACAGTGACGTTCTCCGCACATAAATATTTCACATAGCTCTCACCAGGTAGAAGCCCAGTCGCGGAAACTCTCACCCCTTCTCTCGACCGACAAAACAAATACGTGTCGGTTATCCCGTCTTAAACCAAAGTGCTGTTACCGCCCATAAAATTCATTTTGTCTTATGTTGAAGGGACATTCGCTGATTCCACATTGTCATCTAGCAGCCTTTTACGCTCTTCTTTTTCGCCCTTGATATTTCTATGTCCCTCTTTGACACATCTCCTCTACTTCTGAATAAAAATCATGAAAGTATTACTCATTCCGCGTTTCTTCCAACTCAGACTTCAACATAGAAACCGATTTGACTGCTGTCATTAAATCCTGGATTTTGGCTTGCAGTTTGTTTACTTTTAAGGTCATTTTCAAAAGAGGATGCATTATTTGTATTGATAAAATGAAACTAAAAGACTCTAATCTAGACACTAAAGTCGCTGCCATTACTTTTGCATCTTGTTAACGTGTTGGCTCAGAAGTTTGATGTAAAAGGTGGATGATGGAGTCAAAAGTTCCTTTCACTGATGCTACAGTTTCAGCTCTGCAAGCCCGCCTAATGTTCGAAAATGTCTTTATGGAATGGATTTTACGGTTTTCTTTCTGAACAGCTTCAAAGGTAGCGTGTCAGATGGCGCTTTTTTGGTAAGTGATTATAAAGAAGCTGCAAAGCACAAAAAATCATATTGTTCTTAATATGAGGAGTTCATGCCCTTACAAGTATTAAATTAAGGCGCTAACAATAACAATAAACACACACAATCCTTGAGTTCGGTTGTACACCATTTAATTGCCCCCGACATCGTCGATGCAACATGAAACCACAAAGATCCAAGGATTCTAAAGATGTTCGCGACATATATCACAGGTATCAACAGTGGCGGCGATTAGGTCCCCGCGAACCCCGCCGCGCGGAGGGGTCCTGACCCGAAGGGGACCCCCAACCAGCTAATAAAATATAATTATCCGATGAAAATAATAGACCCTGATTTCACAAGTCACAGATTTGTAATTTGTACGAAATCATGAGAGAAAAGAGATACAATTGTGCAACATCGGTATAATAACTAAATAACGCTGAACAGGATTGTTTTTCAGGGCCCTGTCCGTTGAACGGAATCCCAAAACCGATGTGGGACCAAATAATCATGTTTACATACAAACAAAAAAATTATTGGGTCAAAGGCCGTATTTTAAGAAAAACTTACGAACGATAATGTACAACAGAGGGAATTGAAGCTTATAAACAGTACGCTGTATTAGAATTACTTTCGGGGGTCCCCAATCGCCTAGAAATAGTTAAATAACCTCTTAATGATAGATACTGTATCAATGAAAGCTTTGCAGAAAGAAACAGCGAGTCTTGATAGAACGTGGTAGTAATTGAGCCCCGCATCTGATAATTTGAAAGCTTGAAGAGGAGACTATTCTTTCTTTCTGAGTGATGCAAAAATGTTAGCATAGTTATATCCCTTGTAAAATGAAAAAAACAAACGAAAGATGTCTGCCAAACGCTGTTTTGATGAAGTTGCAGTCGACCACAGAATTGATGATCCAATAAAAGCATTTGAAATAACAGTATTCAACACCACCCTAGACATTGTGAGAAACCACCTGGAAATAAGATTCCAAAGCTTGCGTTGTATTGTAGAAAGGTTTACTTTCCTGTCACCTCAAGGACTGGTAAACTTAACACAAGAAGAAGTAGTACAGAAATGTAAGACCCTCGTAAATATATTTCCAGCAGACCTCTCAAGATCACCGTTTGACCAAGTAGTATCTTTTAGAACATTGCTAGGGAAAGAAATAAGTGAAAATGAAAACGTCAGGGAAGTTATGAATTTATTTGTTGAGGAAAATTTTTGTCTTATCAGTTACCTCCCAGATTTTACTATTGCTCTAGAACTTTACTTAACCCTTCCAGTCACAACAGCTACAGTAGAGAGAAGCTTTTCTAAACTGAGTTTGATAAAGTCATATCTAAGAAGTACCATGACGCAAATGCGTTTAAGTAACATGGCAATTTTGAGCATTGAACACGAAGAAACACAAAAAGTCAATGTCAGGAAAGTGGTTGCCCAGTTTCTTACGTTAAAAAGGAAGAAAATTAGGAGAACAGTAAACTAACTAGGAACCTACGTTTAAATCTGTAAATATGTAAATGCCAACACTGTAAATAAAATAACGCAGAGTAGGAACTTTGACGATTATTGCAAATTAAACTGTGTGCAGATATGAAGAGTGTGTTCGTGTTGAAATTTGAACTGTGCTAAAGTATATGAAAGAGTGAAAGGCGAAAGAAAATAATAATAATAAAAATATATGCTGACACATTATTTAAATTTAGATAAGTTCTAAGTTATATGTTTTAATATTTTATTGTTACTTAGACGCGATTGTACTACGATATGTTATTTTATTGGTTTCTCATTTTTTTTCGTCGAAGCTCTAAACTGTGATTGCCACTCTATTTTTACAGCATCTCTCCAATTGCATATCGATTTCCTGGTCAGAGCCGGGAATCGAACTCGGGAACCCACGATCAGCACTCAGCGACGGTGACCACTAGACCAGCGGTCATATATACAATATATATAATATGGTGTTATTTTAAGCATTTTATCAATGGACCCTTATTTTATTCCGTGGGGAGGCCAAATTGCTTACCGCCGCCACTGGGTATCAGTGACACTTTGGGCATCATTTTCCAATTTATATAGCCCGATGAAAACCTCAACTGGTTTGTAGGCACGTATATCAAAATAACGTACAATTACTGAGAGCTGTTCACTAGGTACACAATCAGTAATAGTTTTTTGAGTTATTATACTCACAACTTTTCCATTAATTTCATATTTCAGGTTTTTCATCATGGCATTTGGAAATTCCTTGCAGAATGTAATTTTCAGTGCGATTGCTGGGATACGTTGCATTTTTCTTTGCACTGTCGGTGAAATCTTGAAAGTCTGGATCAAATCTCTAGGCAGTCAACAAAATCTAGAAATAGTCCTTCTGAGCACTTTCTTCAGATTTGTCGTATCCTTGCAATAGTTTACCACATCTAGTCAAACGCATTACGATATCAATAAGTTTTTTTCATAATTTCGTGATTGTGTACGACTCCTTTCTTTCTTTATAATGAAAGCGACGCTCGTTGTTTGTTTATAACCACGTCAATGCTTTTACCGTAAAGAAACTCTTCCTTTGCTCTTGTGCTGTTATTATGAACATACAAACTGTTTGCTCTAAGACTTTTAGTTTCCTTCCAATGTCATCTCTTGTGAAAGAGTTTTATTAACGTAGCTTTTGAATTAGTTCGCCATATTTCTATTAAAGTATATGCTGGTCCGTACGCAACAAACATTTGGGAGGGGCAAATCGAAGTTTCAGGGCGAAACAAAAATGCAAATAAAATATCAAAGGGTTCCGAATGTTGGTGAAAATCAAAATCCAAGTTTTTTAGGGAAGGACCACGAGTCAAAAAACACTTAAAGAACAAAATTATCTTGAAACCTATAATTCAATTCGCGGAAATGAAAACCAATGAGGAATCAAAGTTATCTGGTTGACAGAGAAAACACGTTAAGAGCCACAAAACGGGAAGCACTAACTTCTTAAAGAAGTAAATGCACCCAAACACGAAATATAAAAGTAGATAAATGTGAGAAGAAACTTACGAAAATAAAAGTAAAATCAATTTTCCCCATCATATTAATAGTGAAAAACATGATACAAGTCGAAGCGAAAAACATGTAATATTTAGTTCTTCCTGCCGCAAAAACACCATGGCAAAAGTTCAAATCTTTTTCAGTAGATTTGTTCTTATTTTGTATTTCATATTTATTACACGCTTTATATTAACTAGTACAAATCTTCTAATTGATTTTTAACTCATTTCCCATCATCCGATTTCTTTGAAATTTTGTAAACTTGCTAGCTTCCGATGACAATACAATATTCGATCATTTGATAAACGACAAAATAATCCTGTTAACTGTAAATAATTATTTAAAATAATTCGAAATTATCCTTAAATGCATGCAACGCCGCAACTATATCGTGAAATTGTGGTGGCTATCTCGCAGGGAAATTATTTATTATACTAGTCTGCGATGATTTCGTTGCACGGAGTTTAGTAAATGACTAAACCTAATTCGAGTGTGCTCATTTTAAATCTGATTTCCATTTGTTTGTATCACGTAAGGTTTCCTGGCAATAGCAATTTGCTCATAAAGTGTAAATAATATGATTTATGAAAAAATAATACAGAAAACAAATTAAACTGCTCGTAAAACTTATACCAAAACCGTTAATAAAACCAAGAAAACACGTGTTGTGCGATATTAAAAGGCATTTCTCCTTCAAGTCATGCCATCTTTGACACCTTGCAATTGAGATTCCGAATAAGGTTTTTCTTGGTAAGGATAAGCACCAGTAACGTTACAACATATATGCTTTGGTATCTTTTTTCTGTTCCCTTTACACGTCTGTGAAACCTCTGAAATCTCCCTTGCCCAGCTTCTCGTTCAGTGGACACAGGTTACCAGGGGAAATTTGAGACATGAAATAGAAGAAAGAAAATGTTATCTAATCCTTATCTCGCAATTTCAAGTTGAAATTTACCAAATGCAAACTCTTAATTTGACCATTAATGTTTTATGTTTCTTTACGATATAGATACAACAAAAAGTATTCGGATAGTTCTTATAGCTTATAATTACATAATGCCTTAAGTAGGGCGTTTCAGCGTAAATATGAACGCTCTGGCTATAGTGAAACATATGACATTATGAATAATCCATATGTAGGAGGCAAAAACTGTTAGTAGATTTGAAATCAGGTTCTCGAATTAGGTCTAGTTACTTGCCAAACACCGTGAAGCACAACCATTACAGGGTAGTGGAATTCTTAGTGTTTGTAAAAAAGAAGATACGTAACGAAACAAATGTCAATCAAGCCAACCCTGCTTCTGCACATATTTAAAAAATTACAACCAGGCAATGCTTTTAAAAGGTACTCAATTCTATTTGGTACAAAAATAGTGCATTTTATTTTTAGTTTTAAAACGCCTTTTATTATACTAAAATTCACTTTTTATCATTATTACTCTGATATGTAAGGAAACAGACCTTAGGTGGTAGGGGAAAACATACTTCGTGTTTTCTCTTGTGTTGTAAAATCTAGCGTGTTGAAATTAGTTTAAATTAAATCACATTCACATTCAAGAGAACAGAAAAAAGGTATTAATTCACAAATTTAGATTTTTGCACAAAAATCTGATATGATGAAAGAAAATAGACTTTAGTTTCGGATTCAGCGCATCTGGAATATAAACTATCTCCTCTTCAACGGTGTACAATGATCTGAAATTCAAAATTAGCTGGTTAGCGTTATTAACGTAAAAATTAAGGAGGGTATCTTCGTGCGAGCATTTTTTAGTTTCTAATTGATCTTAGAATATCGTAATGTTCTTGTGGTTAAACAATTTTTTTTTTCAATTTTGTCATCTGTGTCTTTCTCGATGTCTGCCGTCTGTTCAAGTCAGGAGAATATGTCGGCCGGATGTTGGCTACCGCTGCAGTGCCGTACTTAAAAGTAAAAATCACTAATAAAGAGGCGCAAGCGCGTAATTTTACCTACCTTATCAGGCTGATTTTGTAGATTCACCAAGGTGCGGCTGTCAGTATACAAAATAAATAGTCTCGCCAAGATATAGTATCGAGAGCGTCTCAAAACATAAAGAAGGGCTGCTAGTTCCTTCGACCACGTGCTCATTCAGCTTTCCGCTTTAGATAGCCGTCTTGAACAGTAAGATACCACCTTTTCTTGGTCTAATTTAGGGTCGTATGTTGTCAAAATTCCCCCAACTTGGATAGTTGATGCATCACTGTAGACACGTACTTCAAGTTTTCATTGAAGTGATTTAGAGATGGAGCCTTTAAAATATCGGTTTTGAGTTGTTCAAATAATGTGTCTAACTCTTAATTCCAGGAAAATTTGTTTTCTTTGGATAACATAGTTTGAAAGGGTTCGATTTTCTCTCTAAATCGATCGACGTGATTTCGAATGAACGAGCATAACCCGAGAAAAAAGCTAAGTTTTCGTTTTGTTGTGGGTCTTTCAAAGTTTTAATTTTATTGTCAGTTTTTGGAGATATGGAAATGTTCTCCTCACTTTAAATCCACGAACGTTCAATTCAGAAAAAAAGGAATGACATTTATGTAGAGCCAGTCTAAAATTGTGCCTTTTTAGCCTTGTTAGAAATTTCTCAAGTGTTTCCAAATGTTGTTTTGTCGTATGGTCGCTGAAAATCAAATCATGTGCAAATGATGTTATAGAATTTGGTATACCTTGCAATAGTATCCTTGTTACAATCTATAGAGCATGGCTGGATGTGAGATGCCCCATTGTGCATTTTTTAATTGATACGTCTTCCTAGTGTGTGGTACTTGTATACTTATATATTTCCAGCTACTAGGATGTAATTTGATCTGGTGGTAGGACGCAGAAACGTCTAAAGTGGTTGTCATAGATTTTCCATGAAGACTATTTAAAACATCCTCAGTTGACTGGTAAGGAATAGAGATATTTAGTGTATAAATTGCAAGCCATAAAATTTAGTACTATCCTGAATTAATTAGTGTTAGATTTCTTCACTAAAATCATAGGGGATGAGTATTCGCTTATATCGGTTTCTTGTATAATATCTGCTCTGATTAATTCTTGCAATTGTTTATTCAATTTTTCTCGTAGAGCCAATGGGACGGGCAGACTTCTACGATGAAGAGTTGCGTACTTATCTATGCAAACTTAATGAACATATCCCTCAAATGAAGCGAAATCACTGGGAATATACGAGAATGTATCTCGGAATTGATATAAAAGCTTAGAAATTTCGTCCTTTATTTTTGCATCTAAATTTTGTTTTATGTCGAAAGCTGATATGTAAAAAAAAATATCTGTAAATTTCAGTCTTTCTTCAGTTTCTTCTTTTGTACTATATTTATACATGTCATTAGGATCATCGCCTTTTTGGTCCTGAATTTTGAAGATAATCTCTTCCAAATTTTGTCAGTGTGTGCTACTGTGGTATTGTTTCTTTAGTGGATAGGTTTCGCAGTTGAATTGATGACAAGAATAGTACAGTCATTTACAGACATTTTAATGAAAGATCTCTAAAACTATATTTATCACGTAATGTCTGCAGTAAATGAACATAAGAAAAGCTGACTGTTGTTTTCCTTCCAAGTTATTCACTTTTACAGGAAAAAAATAGCTTCTCGTTGGTATTGTAATATGCTTAGAAATGAATACATCAGCAGAAGTTTGTTCATTTACTTGGTTAAAGCCCCTCGTATACGATTCAATAAACATAGAATCAAATTCTTGAACAAGCAGTTGAGTGAGTGCGTACACGACCCAACTGAAATAATCAAAGGGTTGTATCCAAATAATGTTGAAAGTGTTTGGAAGGTGCTCGTACACGATTCGATAAGTTAAGCGGAAGTGTAAAATGAAAATGAAGGAGCCAAAGGCACATGAGTCGATTTGCTCCTTCCGCGTTGAAAGCGGGCACTTGCAGTGAATGTTAAACATGAAATTCATTGCTTCTAATAAAATAATGACTAACCTGACTAACGGCTGCGGTTCCGTAGTTGGTGATGCCTCGAACATCGACTTTTTATTGCTTTATTCAAAACGCTTTTCTATTCTTATAAGTTTTTTATTTATTTCCGGTTACACGCACTTCTATATACATCTAGCGACAACTAACAATCCAAAGTGAAATCCATATTTTATAATTATTTCGTTAAATACGCACTCCAGTTGATCAAGGTAGCGCCATGTGGAGGCATACTAATCGTTACACTTCGTGTTATGCATGATACGTATTTTTGTTACAAGAACACAGACAGTATCTCTAGCAAGCGAAGAGGAGTTAGTTAAAGTCCGGTTCTGTATTTTTATTTATTTGCGATGAGCATTACTTTCACGGACCCTTCACCCTACGCCTCAAGGATATAGTTCTCACTCACAGCAATAATTATTCACTTTTTTTAACGCCAATCTCATGTTTCGAAGTCACACAAACATCTCATTCCTCCTGTACAGTTTGCAAAAAGGCACCACAAGCTTCGGAGCTGCACCCATTTTAACTAACCACTCTTGGGCCAACTGTAATATATTCGCAATTTTTGTAGCAAATTATATTATTCATGACACAAAGTGATACCATTTAGTATTCCTCCACAATGTGTCATATTTCCATGTACTGAGTACATATTTATGTAAATATGTAATGTGGCTATTCATAGCTGGTTTTGAGTTGCTAGCCATTATCAAAGTGCCTGTATGAAATATTTGTAAGTGCTATAAGGCCAACATACGGCAAAATATGGCACAATAGCTGGCTGCTATATAACATGCATCGCAGTCAGTACGAACACTTTTCTACAAGTTCTTCCAATCACTTTCGTGTATACGAAAGAGGTTATTTAAAGAAGACTATAATAGAAATATTTGTTTTGTGTCAATTTATTACTTTGGGTTCATGAACATTTCTTTGAGATTGTTTGTTGGTGGGCGAGGGAAAAGTACGTGCACGGAGAATACATAAACAAAGTTACTTGGATGGAAGGAGAAACTTTACTTTATGACCGGGAAATTCCGCCTGCTATTAAGCCATGCGTACGCTCTGTACAACTCATTCTCTTGCAAATAAACATCGCAGATACGTCTATGAACACATAACGGCCGTGGGCAATGCAAAAAATGTTGGAAAAAGCATGTGTCATTATTATTTCGCTAAATATTCATTTAAGTTGGTCAACATAACAAACATGTCTGGATAGATTTATTTGCTTTCATTAGAGAAGCTACGTGCAGATTGTAGTGATGCGGAGGAATATTAATAGCGTTGCGTCGTATTATGAATGACACATGATTTGTTACAAAAATCATGGCCACAATGTTGAATAAGCAAAGGCGGGTTAAGGAAGGCTAGATTTTTTATTATATGCGATGCACGGTTTAATATGCTCGCTGACCAACGTGGAAGCAGCAAAGTAGTTCGAAGTAATTTTCGCTACTTCACTCTAATTTAATACTTTCATGACTCGAAACTTTGTTATATTTTAAGTTACAACACTTGCACATACGTTGGAAAGATTACATTTTTTCATGCCCTAAAGTAAATTGTACCCAGATACTTCTATGTTTAGCAGCTTTGAATTTCCGACATACATTAAATATGAACTCAACCTTTCCACATAAATTATGAGCAACACAATGGCACTTTTAATATTAATATCCTACTACTTGTAAATACAATACAAACTTTATAAGGAATTATAGTAGGCTCTCTATATCAATTTCTATTGCAATAGTGATTGTACAAAAACTACAGAAGAAACATCAGGTACACCTCAGCAAGATGAGATGTAATTTATTGTAGAGATTCTTAATTTTAATTTTCTGATCATATCTTTATTTCCCATCATAGAAACAAGGGTTTTACACAATGTAACTCTGCTCCGTTACCACATTTTAATTTTTTAGCTTTCCGGATGCACAGTAGTCACGTGTTCAAGTCACCAGCGATGTGACTGGTAGATTACTGCGTTGAATTCAAGAAAAATAGGACGGGTTCTAAATCGGATGTATTTGATGAGAAGGCGTGGAGATTTCCTGCGCGGAGTCAATAATTCGTGACGTCATTTTGATCAAATTTCTTTTTCAAGCTTTATCGAATGGTATACGAAGGGCTTAATAAAAACTTGTGAAATTCAACACCTGTCACTTCCTTGATATAGAAACTCAGGTTTTCTTGCTTTCTTATAGAACGTAATAATGTTGTACTGTAAATCCAACTTTGTCTGAAGACGTTTTAGTAAATCCTGTCCTATCAAAGGATTTAAGTCCTTTTGTTCAATAATACGAAAGTAATGATAATATGATGTGTTCCCTATTATAAATTTAATTAGAGCAATGTAAGTCATTTGAACAAATTTCCAGCAATGCCTCTAACGGTTGTTATGTAAGGTATCAAAGTACAGTTCTTTGATACTTGGTTTTTTAGACCATATCGAAATAGTGCTCGCAGAGTCTATTGTTGTTGGTATTACTTCTTCGTTTACTCGAATCTGAATCAAAGATTTATTTTCCTCTGTGTTGTATTTAACTATTTCTCTATTTTTTGGGTATATTTTGAGTAGTAAAAATAGTGGTTTCCGATTCATCTGCGGCAGGTCCTTTTTTCTTCTGCTTAACCATCTTGTTTGATTGGGTTGTCGGATCCATAGCTGAGATTAATCGACTTCGCCCTTGGGTCCACCATGACTTTTTGCACCCGGGGCGGGCTTACTCGTTTCCCGACTCTGTCTTCTTTTTAATCTTATGCTAACAGTCTTGGGTGGAGTGTCCTCTTTTAAAGCACACTGCGCACACAGAAACAGTACCAGGTTCGTTTCCGTCCTTATTACCATTCTTTTTGTAACTTTGTTTTCCATTTTTGTCTTCTTTCTTCTTGTAATATTTTTGATTTGGCTTCTTGCTATACTCCTGCTTCTGGCAAGCGTTGTTCTTGATCACTATCAGTGTTAGTTCAGCCAATTTGTTTGTTATATTTTCCAAATTATTTTGGTTCGAATTATGTCTTATTTGTTCAGTTGGATAGGTTGAAGTATCGATAACGTGTTTGACAGGAGCTTGGGTTGGGGGTACAGGTTGATTACTGTAAAATGATAGGATGGGAGGTTGGGGCATAGTTTGGTTGGCTTGCGAATGTTTTACTTGGTATACAGGTATTCGTTCAAGGGGATCAGACTGACCTTTTCGGAAGTCCATGACTGGTTCCTGCGTTGTCCATGGAGGCAAAGTTTGTGTGCTAGTACAATATTGGTTCGGTATTTAGGAAAACATTTGATAATTTGGTTGTTGTTGATGATTTTGAAAACAAAAAGGATATTTGACTTGCAGAAGGTTGGTTAGGAAATTGCTGATTACCATTTTGCTGGTTTAAAGGTGTCGGATTATACAGGTTTCTGCTAGTAGGATTGTGCGTTGTAGGATTTTTGAAAGTTGTTCCATGTCCAGTCGTTTGATATGTACTTGGATTCGTAGCCATTTGTGCATATTGGTTCTGCTCGGCTAATGAAAATAGCGCCTGTGATCTTTCCGTAAAACCCTTTTGCTTTAATAAGTCGAAGGATTTTTCCAGTGCATGTAAACGATTTTGGAGGTCTCGTACCGATGTGTAGGTTTCTAATGCGATACTTTAAGGAAGGCTCTAGTCAGTCCCAAAGACAAAAATGCACTTTTTGTTCCTCAGTAGCTTCTGGAATGTTTTGCCTTATTGCCGTCAATTTTCGTAAGAAATATGAATCGATAGGCTCCCCATCTTTTTGGTGGATCATATTAGTTTCCATCTCGACCTTGTACAATTGAATTTTGGGTCTGCAGAGACCTGTAAGTTTGTCCTTCAGTTTGTTGTAGGTGATTTCCGCCAATAGATTTTGCGACTGAAGTTGAATTCCACCTTCTTTCCGTCATCCCATTGTTGTAATGTAGCCAAATGTTCAAACAACATGAAGAATCTATCGGGATCTTCGTTTATATGTCCAGAAAATTTAGTTAAATGAGGCAGTTTTGTTTTTGTTATTACTACGATTAGTAGAATCTGATTCAGAATGACCTGTCCTATCGCCTGACCTAGTATTTACTGGCATTTAGTATTTAAACACTTAGAGCAAAAATCACTTAGATTTTCATCCTAGCCATTTTCAAGTTCCCTTTTAAAGTATTAGTTTGTAGATGTCAAACAGAAATGAATAAAATGTCCCACAAATGCTTAACACGTTCGTATCGAATGCACGTTACTTTACACGTTCCGAAAATCGTTCTGGTTTTTGGGTTTTGTGCACTTTGTTGGCACTTAAAATAGTTCCTCACACATTGTGTGGAGTCGACGCATCCACCATGTAATGTTCTCTGTTAGAGTACCTGAGGTAGAGCTGATAGATACTCGGGTTTTGTCTTTTAGCCCTTAACCAGTTTTATTATAAAAGAAGAAAATTTTACAGGTTGTTAAATAGAGCGTCCCGTAGGAAACTAATTACAGAAAATAGATGAATACACGTTTTCTTCTTTGGGTGTTTTCTCCAAAGAGGAGTTTAGGATGAGGTGTCGTGCAAGAAGCTATGCCTTCTGTGCACGTAAGGAAGACACCGGAAGCGTGGCCTTCCGTGTGTCTAGGACGTACCAGAAGCGATGCCTAGTGTGTACAATATGGTGAATTTAGGCAGAGTACATAACAGAAGCGATTCCTTCTGTGTATGTTGGGTTGTTCTAGAAGCGATGCCTTCTGTGAACAAAGGAGTGATTAGTTTAGGCACAGTACATACCTGAAGTGATGCCTTCTGTGTATGCGGGGTGATACCAGAAGCGATGCCTTCTGTGTATCAGGATGTTCCAGAAGCGATGCCTTCTGTGAACAGGTAGAAGGAGAGGAGTTGACCACCTAGGAGTAAGTGATACTCTAAAGCTGGCGCATCATGGTTTTATAGTCTTCTTTGGGCGCGGTCCTCCAAGTCCCTCCTTCGAAGACTCCAACTCCCTCTGCGTTTTGATTGCAACCCCATGTGTTGCGTCAATAGTGAGTTTGTTCTTGTCGTCGCTATTGTTAATGCGTCACTTTTCTGTTTCTTGTGGTTACAACACTTGTCACATGTATGTTTATAAACGCTGCTCTTGCTTACATAATGTGCACATGTGTGTAGATACACGGACCATTGCAATATATATTTTACAATGATATCAAGCATACAAAAAGAGTATAGCACATCGTAATTATGTGAAAATCAAACGTATTAAAAGTGTATGGGTGGTGAAACACGTATATACCTTATTATAATTCAATTTTGATTTTGTACGAAACCCTGATGTGATAGAGGAAAAACGACTCCCCTTTCGGATTCAGTGCTCCTGAAATATAAAAAGTCACCTCTTCATCTTTATGTAGTGACCTGAAAGTTAAAATTTGCAGGCTAGAGTTATACATAAAAAATTAATTAAATAGAATTTTTAAAAGAACACGCTTTTCTAAGATGGACTAAAAAGTAAAAAATAATAAATTCAATTAATCTTATGAATCGAAAAATAAAAGCGTGGGTGCGTTTGCTTACCTTATCATAATATATAAGAGCACCCATGCTTTTATTTTCTGATTCACAAGATTAATTCAATTTATTATTTTTTACTTTTTAATCCATCTTAAAAGCGTGTTTTATAAAATCCTTTTTAAATTAATTTTCTATGTACACCTTTTAATGCACTATTTGACAAGAAACTCGGGGAGGGGCAGGGTACGACTTTTCTGATTCTTGGGACTTCTGCCCTTCCCTTTTCTGCTCATGGGAGTGACTGTATTCCATTTTCCATTCTATGGTATTTTTGCTTAAAATTATTATATTGCATTGGGGGCAGCTGACGTCTTTGTCAATTACGGAGAATCGCTACCGATGAACTAGATCGTTGGATAGAGCATAAGGTTAGGTTTGGCAATGGAATATTCAGACACTGACAATGAATCTTATACATTGGACATCATGCAATATAGAAAAAAGAGAAGGTAATAATTCGGCACTATTCAATTATTCGCATCGTAATTATGGGAATTGATCATAATTATGCATGTTCTGCTACTAAAGTTTCGAAAAGTATAACATAAGTTCTAAAGTTAGTATCCAGTAATTTTATTGTGTTTGTACCATAGACGGCGATTAGGGGGGAGTTTCCCCCCCCCACTTTTTCTTGATTATGAAAATAAGGTACAGAAATTGTGTATTGGAAAACGTAAAATGAAAAGGGAGAATTCCTTCCTGATTTTCTAGTAATTTGTCACTCACTGACTGTACTACCAAACAAAAGTCCATTTATTAACAGCTGGTGTTCTCAGTGTGCTTTAGTTAGTAAATTCTTATGAGATATTACAAAATTAATCTTTTCACGCTTACATTAATTGGAAAATTCTATAAATTGAGAACTATCCCTAGTATGTTTAGTAACCGAGAAAGTTAGCATTTGCTACTGGCCATTTGTCAAATGTCAATTCTTATTTATGGTCATTAGGCATCTTCGGCTCAGTCCGGAATTGAGTAGGGGAAAGAATGTGGTGAAGTGTAGGTCAGGAGCTATCTGAAAGGTACCAAGCCAGTATTTGCCTGGTGTAACTGAGGAAAATGACACATGTATCGTTTCTGAAATAACCGATTCAATTAAAATCTTCACATGGACGGGCGTGCCTTGGCATTTTATATCAGCAGTGATTGAATATTTCAACTGAGATAAGAGGAACATCAAATACGCGAAGAAGTCGGTCATTGCGGCGATAGTTCAATGGTAGAGCACCGGTCACCTTACATGCAACTAGGATTCCATTCCTGATCGCTGTGGTAAGTGACTTATCGCTGCCTTTTTCAATATACCACGTACAGGTCATTTGTGTAAAGAAAGTTAAAATATTGGCCTACTATTGTCTTCAATGTGATTCTTAATTAACATTATCCTGTCTATTTATTTTGAAATATGTTTAATATTTTTATATCCCCTTTCTTATTACTAGTATAATTATGAGCAGCTTCTCATGCACTAGTGTTGACAACCATCCGGTTTTGAACCGGAAAGTACGGTTTTAAAGTGTGGTAAGGGTCCAATGTCCATTTACAAGCTCAAAGATGTTTCCTTAAAAAAAAGTCCCAAAGTGCGAATTTTCTCTTATTCTGGGTCTGGTGAAACTATTTTTGTCAGTTCTGGATAATATAGTATTTACTTACATCTAAATGTGCAACTTTTGCTGCCATTTTAGATGTTTACAGGTTATTCTAACTTACGTTTGATTATAATTCGATTAATATTAATTGATAATTAATAAAATCCATTGTAGGACCAGGTGCGTAAATATGAAACAGGGATTTATGTACATAAAATACACAGTGATTGGATGACAATGCTAAGAACTATTTTATTCGAAATATTGGCCATCGCTAGCGATACATTTCTGCCATCGTTCCGGCAATGTGTGGATGCCAGACCTAAAAAACTTTGCCCCTTGTGCTGCTAACCAGTCATCAAGTCATTTTCGTACATTTTCGTAACATGTGAAGCGCTGAACAGCAAGTTCGTGTCCCATGGATGCAAATAAGTGAAAATCGGAAGGGGCCAAGTCTGGTGAGTAAGCCGCTTGTGGAAGGATTTCCCAGCCAAACGTCGCAATAGTTTCCTTGACCGGTTTTGCTGTGTGGTAGGGTGCATTATCATGAAGCACAATCACTTTATGTTGTCTTTGGACATATTCTAGTAGTTTTTCACGCAAAGCTTGATGCAAATCGATCATTTGTTGTCTTTAACGTTGGGTATTAACGGTTTCGCCCGGTTTCAGCAGTTCATAATAGATCACTCCCTTCTGATCCCACCAGACACAAAGAATTGTCTTCCGTCCATAGCGATTTGGTCTTGCAGTTGATGTCGCTGGTTCTCCTGGAGCCATCCATGATCATTACGCTTAGAATTCTCGAAATAGATCCTCTTTTCGTCACCTGTCACAATTCGATGGAGAAATTATTTCCTTTTGTACCTGGCAAGCAGAATTTCGCAAGAGTTTTTTCGGTTTTCCTGCTGTCGTTCAGTCAATGCATGTGGAACCCATTTTCCCACCTTCTGAATCTTGCCCATGGCTTTTAAACGTATGTAAACTGCTTCTCGTGTCACATTTAATTGATCCGCGAGTTGTTGTTGCGTTTGAGCGTCATCCTCATCCAACAAAGCTTGAAATTCGCTGTCTGCAAACTTTTTCGGTGGTCTTCCACGTTCTTCGTTTCTCAGGTCAAAATCGCCACTTTAAATTTTGTAAACCACGCATAGCACTGTGACTTACCAAGAGCATGATCACCGTAAGCTTCGACAAGCATGCGATGCGATTCTGCAGCAGTTTTCTTGAAATGGCTGCAAAAAATCAGTGCTGTCCGCACATCGTAGTTTGTAGATAGAAATTGCGCCATATTGAACGCTGTTAAACATACACTATGACATGAAACTTGTCTGGTTGTGAGTTGCAAATCGTTATCAGCGGTCAAAAGAAGAAAGTGGCGCCAAGGACGCAGTTTAACGGTAACCACAGTGACAGCTAATGCCGTCTTTGCACAAATTTCGACTATAACACACATGGTATAGTTATTTTGATATGAAGTGGATTCTCCATTTTTCTTTGCCTTTCAGGAAAGATGCCACACTTATTGCATTGACATATCTAACTTAAATTTTGGGACTTAGATGTTTATTGATGTAAGAAAATATTTATTCATCATTTTTCCAGAGAATGATATGTCGGGGATTCAACACACATTCCTTATGAACGGAGACAGATAGTGTACGGCGCTGCCGTTGCTGCTGTCGTCGCTTTTGCCGCTGCCAGCGTTCCTGTCGTCATCGGTGTTACTCCTGCTGTTCCCGTGACCGGATCGCTGTTACTGCTTTCGATACCTTGGCTGGACCACAGTTCCCACACGCACGTTGTCGCTGTTTCCGCTAACAGATGCAACGCCCGCGTTGATGCTGAGACAGCCAAAGTTTCTGCTGCCGTTCTTCCCGTGGCCGGACCGCTGTAACTGCTGCCGTTCACGTGGCCAGGCCGCAGTTGCCGCACATCCGTGGAGGCAGACATAGTCACTGTACGCCTGTTGCCTATGCTACCACAGTCACCACACACCCAAAGCTTTTGCTGTCGTCATTCCAATGTGCCCTTTGTCTGGGAGCGAAGTTCTTGCCACGACTGCTGTTGAACTACTGTTTGAGGATCGTTAGATTTTTTGTGCTTGGGGGTTAGGATCTGCGCATGCGCAAACTTGTTTGTTTGAATTTTCTTTCTTTGAAATGAATCGAGCACGTTTCTTTTTGTGTCTGCCATTTGATTCACAGCGGCACCAGTTCAATGAAATTTTTGGTACTTTAACAAAGGGTCGGCACGGAGCAAGATAGAATATATTGTTTGATGCTCAGGAGCGTGTTACAACAGGCTTCGGCTTTTCTAAGAATTTAACTGTGCAGGTGTTCACATAAATTGTCTTTCTTTGAATTGAGCAATGGGTCGACGCGCAGGAAGATAGAACAAGTTGTTTGATATTCTTTCGCTTGAATGAAGAATGGAGTTAAAGTTTTCTTTTGTTGTTGTTTCGTATCTACAGTGCTCGGGGAAGGGGAAAGAAGCTTATTTTGATGTTTGGAGCGTGTTACGACAACTTATTTCTACATAATGTTGCCATGTAACTTGAAGTTGTTATTCATGCAGGTGTTATTTTTGTTTCTCTCATTGTAGAATTATAGGTATAACTTAATTCAGACAGTGATGAAGGATATTATAGTTTAAGTGCAAAGGAAACTGATAGTGTTGTGCAGAACATTGAAGTTTCATCTTTCACTATGTGTTCTAGCGAAAACTGAAAATTCATGTAGATGTATGAAAATGATCAGTGTATTTTCGAAGCTATCGAAAATTGAGAATATAAAAACATTTGTCCTTTATTATGCGCTGAGTATTTCTAAAATGTATGCACTTGGAAGAGATACCGTTGTGTTACACGATTTTAAGATGAACTAAGGTGTTTGAGGAGGCGCACATATAGACTGATCCTGTGATTTTTTCACATTTATCATGTCTATCTTTGAAATCATGAACATTTTGATAGTGTTGAAATTTTTGAATATTTTCTTCGCAGTTTACTTTTACTCAAACTGGGTGAAGTAATGAGAAAATTAATTGAGAAAGACGCTAATGCAGAACCATATAGTGAGTGAACATGAATTTACTAAAAGTGATTGTGTTACACGAGAGATGAGAAATAATTAAAATTGCGTAGGAACCGAAATTTTGAATATGTTAAAAGTATACGTTTTAATTAAGTTTAGCTGCCTTTTGCTGTCTTCATTTATATTTTTGTAACCTAGTAGTGATTTAAATTGTGATCAATCTAAAACATATGTAACCAGATTTTTCTCTAAGAAAAATAAACTGGACAAGCATAATATTTCTGTTTACTTTTCCCTCACGTAAAGTGAAAGTCTGTCGTAGACGTTAAAAGTAAGACGCTGATTGGTTTTCAGGACTAACTGTACAAATTATGTAACTGTACTTGAAAGATAAACAAGTTTACTACATGATAACTAGTTAAGCTACTTGTGGTACGTTACTTCTTACAAAACTAAAACCGACCCAGGATTATGGATCTACATTACTAAGAAAATGTAATGCAAATTGAAATAAATTCCTCAACATACTCAGCTACCGTAAGTTTGGAGGCATCACCTTTAGCACGTACAAAGATTTCCCTGCCTTTAACAGGAATATACGAAAACCGCGCGCGCATTCATCTATAATTTCAAAGTTATCACCTTCCATTCCCTGTTACGCGCACTGATTCCTTGTTTCTTGATCTAATAAAACATTGTTGTTCCACTTGTTTTACTTCACTCAGTATCATATCGACAGTGTTTGGACTTAGTTGAGCTCCCCATCTCTCGAAGTAATGAGACGCTTCAACTTCAAGACGCGCACCTCGCGGTACGCACGGGCTTTAGTGTCAGAACTAGTAGAGCCGCTCTTACAATGTGAAATGGAGAATATTAGTAGTCGGACGGTAAAGTTAAATATAATAATAATAATATATATATAAAAAAAAGACATTGGTGGATAGGAAATAGCGTAGAAAAAAAAAGCGAAGCTTATTGAGATTAAGAACGTGGACGGTGGGGGTGAGTAAGTGTGAAAAGATAGTAGTGGCTGAAACGAAGGTCAGACCATAGAAGATTAGGCGGAAAGTGAAAGTTGATGGTTAATTTGTAACGACGATAGAGAGATCTTCAGACAACGATGTAGTGGGAAAGAGAAAAGAATTAGGGAAGTGAAGGAAACCTGAATGAAAGTCGGAGCGTGTTTTGATACCCTTGTACACATTGTGTACAACTGGGATGTTTGGAGTAAGTAAAGTTTAACTGTGCAACGATTGAGGGAAAACGGTAGACACGGACACGAACAATATAAGGATTGTGTCGATTTCTTTTTCTGGGAGGACGGAAGAGGTTAAAAATAAAGGATGAGAAGCAGAGGTGAACGGAAAGCAGGTAAAAAGAATAAATAGGAAAAGAAGCATTGTTTGTGTTTGTTTGTTTATGTTGTTGAGGAGGTACAAGTATAGAACATAAGTGGGGTTTGAGAGAGGTTATGAAGGAAGTGTCGGTAAGTTTATAAACCAGCACGGTTGAAACGTAAGAATTGTAAATAGATTCTCCAGAGTGGCCAATGATTGGAAGTGGCTATTTGAGCGAGATTATATGGGCCGTAACCATAAATACTATATAATGTCTGGAAAAGAGAGGAGCGACTGTGGGAAAAACTCGGACATTGCCAAGTAATGTGTTCAGTATCCCCAATCGGAGCTCCACAAACACAAGAAGGAGAAGGTTGGAGACGATAGTGGAATTTACGTTTGGGGGTAAGTTAATTATTGAGGCGGGTGCGAAGAAACCAGACAGTCTCAGTACGGGTGAGGGGCCAAGAACGCCAATAAAATGAGACGCTTAACGAAATGGTTTGTTCTAGAATTTTGTTTCTGAGACGCTAGATGGAATTTGCATCGACAACGGTCGCTCGCCTGGTGGGGATCCTCGGAGCTTTTTTCTCTTCTCTCAAATAGTGTTTAGCGCCAAAACTGGTCAGTGTTGCTAAACTAATATAGGAAGAAGTATTTTGTAAAAAGACTCATAAATTACTACCGGATGTTCGGAAAAGTGGAGGGGGATGGGATAACGTTTTCCGGCCGCGGGCTCCTTCCTCCTTCCTTAGTTGTTTCGTCTCGTGTCTTGACTCTTGAGCCAAAATCTATCTGTTGTTCACAAACTGTTAGCAATTTCTTTGGCTTTCATCCTGATGAGTGTGTGGTCAGAAAAGCGTATAAAATAAACAATTCAAATGTTTTTTACAATTTCTCGTTCACCGACAGTGAAGTCCCTAAGTGTTTGTTTGTGTGTGTGTTTTTCTTATTATTTTTAGGTAGATTTCGAAGAAAAATCTACCTATTGAGATCGGTACCATGTCTATATATATAT